>WTXF01000039.1:0-235034 GCA_022496215.1 Russula brevipes | reverse complement strand
AAGTATCGGGGTAGCGCACTCCGCTCATTGTACGCCGCCGAACTATGTTGTCATCATACGTTTTTCGTGACTGACCGTTTTGTTCATGTAGGATCGTAAACAACGAGCCACTGACACTTAGTTCAGCGCAGAGCCGGCGCTGTGCAGTAGGCCGTTACAGAACTGTGATCTTCGGGGTACGGGCATCCAGGCATGCGGCGCATGCTCGGTTCGCTGAATGACCCCCTTTGATCTGTATGATTAACGTCTAAGATAGACCTCATTCATACTCGACGAGATCATGTGATGTGACTGTGCTGTGACATCTTCATGTGAGCCAGTTCGGCAAATATCACATTACCAAAAAAAGGAGATTTCCCGGTATCTTAGCCCTGACCTCCCAAAAAGCTTCGTACTCAGCAGAAAAACATTGTATTGATAAGATATTTACTTGGCGATTACTGTAAGCTTCGAGTAATCGAGTTATAATAAGTTATGTAAGCGGTTGGGAACCGGCAAGGGGGAATTCGCAAATGCCGCTGCAGCGGACCAAAAAGGAACATTCTGTCACAATTGCACAAGCACAGGTTGAACCCTGGACCCGCAAAAATACCAGCTAAAGTTTGAACCTAAAGCAAGCATTTACCACTGGACCACCAAGCCACAGTTAATGTGTACCATTGTAGCTATATAACTATCTAACTCAGAGAGAGCATGCTTCTGCTGCGCTATGCATGCTCCCTGCGAGTTCGCACCCCTTTCTGCACTCGCATTCTTCCGCTTTGATGATTGCCGCTATTTTCTTTTCAACCAACATATTAATAAATTTTACAGGAAACTTAATACAATTTTATATTACAAAGATGACATTTGAAACACCGCAATGATTAGTAAGAATTCCCGCATAAATGACGCTAAATGGTGTGAGTGCCTATGAGCCCTCGATGCAGTCTGTAATTGAATACTCTGTTACCAATTCATACAAATCAAAAATCTGGCACCGAGCGATTGTGCTACATTACTTTCCCCCCCTTTCCTCGGTTTAGAATCACCAAATAATGCCCAAATAAAAAGCCTTATTCAATTTTGCAATTGTCACGAATGTAACCTTTTCATCACGTGATCCCGTCGAGTATGAACGAGGTCTATCTATGACCTTACGCACAGGCATGTCCTAGTGACGCTCCTCTCATTGTAATTATTTCCCTACCACACTACCGGACATTCGGACATACCTTGTTCATAGGGTATGACGCCCAACACCTGTAGGAACATTGTGTATATAATTCTGTAGCATACTGTAATACTTGCTGTATAACGTAGTTGGGAATTTACACGCGAACGCGACTTGCCACCACCCACCATGCCGAAGACATCAGAGGCATCAGCGCGTGCCCTCATTCGCCGCGAGTCGCTCGACATCTACAATCGCCTGCATTCCATCGATGCCGACATCGCCTTTGTCAACCAAGTCCGCGCGGCATATCCTGCACTTCCGCTAATACGTACAGCTCGCCCGTTTGGCTCTATCCGTTCTTCCATCTAACAAGTCTTATAAACAGCAAACCTCCGCTGCGGAGCCTGGTACACAGATCCTGCCATCGTACATGAATCTCCCTTCCTTGTCTATGACGCTTGAGCGTAAGCGATGATGATGCCCCCCATTATGCAGGCGCATCCCGCAGCGCACGCGTACTTCAAGAGCACAGACGGCCATCACGGCAACTGGGCTTTCAACCTCCGTCGCCCGAACATACATCTGCTGCCCGTCGCTGCAGCCCACGACGGGTACGTTGCCGTCCGCCATCTCGAAAAAAATAATTATTGACGTCCGTCTTTGCCACAAACAAGACTCATTCTCGTAGACTCGACGCGCGCGGGCAAGCGACTCCCCGATGCGCTCTCCAAGACCGTCCCGATCTGGTGCGCGGTCATAAACCGTGCCGTGCACTTGCGCAGTGGCGGCGTAGGACAACACGCAGCCGCAGCCGCAGCCGCGGACACAGACACAGACGAGGAAGCCGAGGGAGATCCGTGGAAGAAGAATGCCGTGGCGGGTCTGTGCACCCCACCCGGGGCAGTCGGCGCACACGAGCACGCCCAAATCGCCGCGCGGCTCGAAAGTTGGGCCGCCGCCCTCGCAGTGCGTACATATGCCACCGCTGCCTCCTCCTCCTCCCCCCCCGCCCACGACGTGAGCGAGCTGCTGACTTGACCCTTTCTTTCCCCACCCAACTCTAACCCCCGCGCACAACAGGACTCGTCTTATGCCCTCCCGGAACTGGCCAGGCCATTGCGCCCGCTCTGGATCACGCCCGCGTCGGCGCGCTTCCCGCACGTCGCGCCCGATGCGCCGTTCGTGCCCGTCATATGCGTGAGTGCGTCGCGCGCGGTCGACGAGGGGACCGAGCGCCGCACGGGCGGATTCTCGTACGTACAAGGGTCGGGAGACGACCATGAATTATGGGTCAGGTACGCTATCGCTATCTCTACTGCGCCTTTCCTTTCCTCGCCTCGATTCTATTCTATCGGGCTTGCCGTTTGGGGCGAGAAGGAAAGCATTTTATTTGGAAAAAACTGACACTCGACCCCCGCGTTGCCATGTTTGTAGGGCCTGACGCCACGGCTCTTTTGGCGCACCGCGCGGAATTGTTGGCGTGCTCCCGCAACGAGGTCGAGGCGGTGGTCGCAAGGCTGGTGGTAGCAGCTGCGCCAGACACGGAGCAGTGTGCTGAGCAGCTTGAGGGAGCGTGGAGCGTACCCCCGACGCCCATGCTGAAGGTCGGTGGCCGTGTGCTGTTCTGTACACTGGGGGACCTGCCAGAGCCTCCCAGTCAGCAGCAGCATACCTGGCCCACGCGAGCGAGAAGACGACGACGACGAGGCGGAAATTTCGTTCATCGTCGTGGGCGCGTCGGACGCTGCAACAAATGACGCCGCCGACAAACCTGTCCCGACAGAAGCACGCCCCGCCGATAGAGAATTCAGCCTCAGCCGGGCGCGGCGCGAGTGCTCCGCCTGCGCGTCTCCGCGGCGGCGGGAAGGCGCGGACGGCACGCGTTCGTGCACGAGGTCCTCCGCGCGCCGTCGAGTTCGCGAGCTTGCATCTCGGACTCGGGCGGCGGATCTGCGTCGCGGGAGGAGACGAGGGCATCGGGGTGCTGCTGGTACTGCTGCAGTTGTTCTTCGATGACGGGGCGGCCGGCGCGTTGATGATATTGGCACGCCCCCTGCTGGTGCTGGTGATGGCGGCGCGGCGGTGGCGGGGAAAAGTTCGGTGCGCACGCGGTTGGAATGGATCATTGCGAGCCGGCCGGAGGTGAATCCCACGCGGGCCGTTTTGAAGAGGGTGAACGATTTTCTGCTTTCGCCGCGCTTGCACTGCGAGGACGGGGTAGCGTAGAAAACATTTGTTCCGTCCATCAATACAATTCAATACAATTCAACCTGCGTATCTTTGCCTTTCTAAAATAGAACGACACATAAAAAGCTGTGTGCTACCTGTAAGGTTTTTTAGGTGTGCAAAACGACGTTCGTCCACACCAGAATCTAGGTAGGGGGAAACGACGTGGCCAGATGTGTTAGCACGACGTCACGGTAGCACATCTGCGGCAATGTAAATATTTCCTATTTACATCATCGTAGATGTGCTAGACGTCACTGTAGTTTGGCTAAGTCCACGAGTTTCCTCCCTGCCGTGGAGGACAACGTCCAGGTTGGAATGTCGCCTAACGGTGAACACGTTGTTCGCCACGAGGTTGAGGTCACGACACCGGCGGGCCCCAACACGTGATGGACGCGTTTGCTTGTATTAAGGCCACCGTTTGACCAAACGAGTACGAGTAGACAGAATTGCGGCACCCCTGATGAAAACCGAGTTCTGCTCGTCATTCACTGCATGACCGACTCTCATATGATGGACCGTGACAAAACAAAAAGCCATAGACAGCCTCATGCCAAAGTCCAACCTCTTCTTGACAAGTGGAAGCGATGGATTCGTGGCATTCTACTGATCTCCTCTCGGTCTGCTTTCGTAGACGTGTCGTGGTGAACAACCTCAGAAAGCTTCAGAAGATCGTGGACTCGGATAGACCCTTCAAAATACGGCGCAAAGTTATGGTCCAGGGAAGAGTGGACAGAGACGAGTGAGCACGGGATGGGTGATCGAGGGGCAATCCATCAATTATCGATTACTAGGATCAGCTAGGTGTACGCTCAAAATCGCTTGCTATCAGACCATATCAGACCACCTCCGCCTCCCCATAGTGGTTACCAGAGAAATATCTGCGACCGTACATTTTCCAGCCATACCAAGCCCCGACAAGTTACTGCGCCAAAATCAGGAAGCGCACGAAGGACGAGAACCAACCTGCACCGGAATGTATGACTTGAAGCTTGTCCCGTGGTGCTTCGGCAGCGGAGAGAACAGCAGAAAATACCGAGACGGAGACGATGCTATCGGAAAGGTTGCAGTCGTGTCAGATAACTTGGAGGACGAAGGGATCTAGACTAAGATGATGACGTACTCGTGTGCATCGCTAACATCGCCTGTCATGGCAGTAAGGCCGATGTAAGGGTTCATGGGGAGAGGAAATGTCCTTCAGGTGAAGCAGTCGTTCCATTGTTCCCCTACCAAAGTCAAGACCTAGCACCAAATCAAATAATCGCAGAATACGCACAGCCTCTCGACTGGATCTTCACCTGGAACGACATGAATAAGGTTGAGGATTAACATCAAAAAGGTGCAGTTGACGTACATCCAGCACCGTGTCCTTGACATAGATGACCTTGAGTTTTGTCGCGACGTTGGAATGGCGAAACTCCTCCTATGCCCTATGGTTTGAACCTCAATGATGTTACAAGGAAAATAATCCCATACCGTACAATCTCCGATCATAGTTTGCATGCCGTCCTTGCCAACGTCGTAACTTGTCTGCCCGTCGCCTTGCATGGCAACGACGCGGGGAAAATGGAGGTCGGAATCCAAGTCATTCTTGTAGCTGTGGCACCATATAGAGTAAGTTCCGACTCGAAAAACACGGGAATGTCAAGTGCGCACGTATCAAGGAAGATCCCGAGTCCGGTGAAATGATCTAAAGGTTGCATTCATGGCTTGGGGTGAGGAGAGGGTAAACGCTGTCACTCACCCTTGCTACCAAATACAGGCCCTGGCTGCGCACGCTCGGTTGTAATCCATAAAGCAATACGTCTCCAAAGAGGTGTGACGTGCTGCCGGATATCTGTAGACAACATGAAAAAAGACAAACACTAAGAATAAAGAAAAGCTACCCACTTTGAATTCGACCTCGATGATGAAATTGGTGGAGGTGAGAGGTAGACGGCTCCAGAGCATCCCTGTGAAAACGCGGCCCGAAATCAGCAAATGCCACGTACAGGTAGAGATATGTACCATCTGCGATTGGACGTTACGCGTCAGCCGAATGTATTTGTTGGAGTTCTGTCAGAGACGGGCGAGAGTCAGAGCCGTCCGGAGAGGAAGCCAGGATTAGCGACGCACCACGTATGTATCGGCGCCGAAGTCATACCATCTGCGAGCAATGGTCAAGTGACGTGACGCGTACGGCAGCCGGATCTGAAACGCACCGATTTTGAAGGTCTTGGTCAATGTACGGCGCAAATAAGGAATGTGTTCGCAGTTGAACCGTCTGAAAAGTGGGAAATGCAAATACGTTCAGCATTCCACTTTGCGCCATGCATGTCTACGCACCCGCTCAATGGTCCGGTTCGCAATACGGGTCCCGTCATAGTCTACTGCCAACACGGATGATGAACATAATGCCAGCACCGATAACAGCAGGTGGCCCAGGATCATGTCGGTCAGTCTCGGCTTGCTACGAGTAAGGTGTGTCGGCGGCGCGAGTTGGGGATCGAGGCTCTGCCCCGAGAAGTGAAGTGGTGAAGGAAGAACGCTTACGTGATGCGCTAACCTCGTGGTGAGGCAATGGCAATAAAATAAGAAATTAAATAAATATTCATGCCATAGATTTTACGCCAACAACTATGGTACATGAACAAGTCGCAGTTGCTCTCTCAACAGCTCTTCGACCGTGCGCGTAGATGAGTCGCGAATGTCGGCCCAGCCTCCGGCCGCAGGCTTTCCCGCTCAATCCTAATCACTCGCTGTTGCTTTAATTGCGACTCCTCGTCCGGGAGCGCGTCTACGTCGATCACATCAACCTCTTGGCTGTTTCCGAAAGGCTTCAATGCCGGTGAAACCGGTGACGGCAGTTGACCTGATCCTATACTCCGCTGCGATAAAGTACGTCTGCGCAGATGCGGTCTCTCTTCTGCCTGAGCCTTGACCCGCTTGACAACGTTACTCCGCGCACGCCCCAGGTCAGACATAGCTGGCACAGTTGTGAGGCGGTTTTCTATGACGAGGTGTTCCATCTCGCGTGTGAGCAGTTCCATCGTGTGTTCGTCTGGGTCTCCGGCGCGTTTCGAGCCGAGTGGTTTCACGGAGAGCATTTGTGTCTCAACCATAGTGTGTACTATGAGGGATATGTTAGGTAACCAACACGGAAAGGCAGGGGGATGATGAACGGCTTACACTCTCGGTCAACGTTCATAACCTTTTCCAGGATTGCAACCGCACTTTGCGCAACGAACAAGCTAGATGCCTCGGACGAGGCATCAGGAAAGAGGACAGGAGATACACGCGACACCGCAATACTGAAGAACATGAAGAGCTGAAAGTAGCGCACAGTCAAAACATGGACTGAACGTTATGAACGCTAACGAAGTGGCATACCTGGTGGAGGAGACGGATGTGTTGGAAAGCAAGACGCGTAGGGAAAAATACAGAAAGTATCGAATATCCCTGATATTCAGGTGACGATGGAGAGGGGGTGAAGAGTAGGGAGAGTTCCGATGCAAAATGGCCAAAGAATAGTGTATAGCGCCACTTGGAGAAAATGTTAGTACTTGGTCGGTAACTCTCAGCACGGAGAGCTTACAAAGGCGACGCTGCTGCTCCTTCCAATCGCGGAAAAGAAGATGAGAGCAAGGCCGGATACGATATGGAAACCAAGGGACTGGACGAGGCCGCGTGCGAGAAAGTCACGTTGGGTGACACATTCCTTACAGTCCAAGATCTCCGCACCGAACCTATACAAATGTCTATAAAACCCCACCGGACATCGTCATTTGACTCACCGATCATACGCCCAGCGTTTGTTGGGTTCCATCAGGGCTTCATAACCCTCGCGCACGGCCACAAACAAATCACTGCCTTCAGGGCCTACACGGTCTGGGTGATACTTCCGTGCAAATGCGCGGAATGCTACCTTGATTTGGCCTCCATCAGAGGTAGGAGAAATGCCAAGTAGCTCGTAGAAGTTGGGTGGTGTGGAGAGCGACGCTTCAAAGAAGTTGTATGCGAGGTATGACAGCACGACAAAGGCGAAGGTGAGGCGATAGTGTAAGGGCGTGATGGGCGTGCGGAGGTAGGGCCTTGCCCAGCGCAACAATGTGCTAGTAATGAAATCGGGAACGTAGGACCAGCCGAGAAGGCTAAATATTGCTTTCGTTGTGGGAGAGGGCATCGTTCATGGAATCTTCACACCGAAATAGTCAGCATGGTTAATGTAAAACCGAACAAAAAGTGACAGGATGGGCTCAGATTGGGTAAGTACCCCGACGTGATCTCCTTTCCCACTTGCCAAATCTCCGATGCCCGTCCACATGGCATAGAAAAACCTCGTGTCTTTGCTTGTCCGCGCGAAACCACGCACCGCTTGCGTGAAGTTCGAGCAAGGACGCTATAAAACGCGCGGCCGTATTCTCATATGGAAACGGGTAATGGGTGCTTCCGTCCAGCTGAATAACCACGTCTGCGGCCACCAGTGCGACGTCAAAGGTCAAGATAAAGTGCATCGCACGGGCTCGGCTGGAAGCATTCGGAACGTTCTGCGCAAAGCACAGCCCAGATCCTTGCTGTAGGCTTAGCCTTTGCTCACGGTCCGGTGATATCTAGGAGCGCAAGCCTATGCATAAGCCCGGCGTGTAGTGCCAAGTCAATGTCTGTCCGGCCTTACGATGCGTCACGGAGAACTCGGATGACACATTGAGTATCGAACATGTGCGGGGGCTCGAGGTTTTTCAGGCGGAGCGGACACGAAGGTAGGCAGCAGGATCGACCCTTTTACTAGGGCATCGTGGCAAGGAGCCCAGGTAGAAAGAACACTCACATTCACGACTTTTGATCTAATCCGGGTTCAGCAAACTGGGGTCTTGTGCAGTCTCAACGTCGGTATGAGGGGCGAGGCAATGCAACGGGTTGGATGATCCAAAGGAGGCCTGAAGCTGAGGGAAAGTCATTATTTAGCTGACCGGCAAGAGAACAAGACGCAATAAAAGGGCTGACATAGGTGGAGAAATCTCACAAAAAATACAGCTCTATGAAAGATGTGCGTTGCTTGGGTTTACAGATAAGAGGAAGGAAACCGCATGAGGGAGTGCATGAGAGTTGCTGGTTGAACTGGTCGCTTCGCTCGACGACGAACAACGTCTCCGGTCTCCGCACAGCACGTCATGATGTTGATGTGGCGCTTGGTCATCAATCCACGCCACGGTCAGGTGACGTGTATATCATAGCATACACTACCAGGCAACAGGTCCGTCTGCGAGTGGATCGGGAGATCCAGCAGCGATGCAAAGTAGCTCAAGAAGTAGTTGCAAAGTTCGGCGGGACGACCACTTGGCTTTCCTCAAACTTGAAATCATGTGATTCATGTCATGGCGACGTGGACATACCAGCTTGTTGTCCCAGTCATCCCCGAACTTCTCCATCTTCGCGGACGCCGTTCACCATGAGTAGAATTCCACTGCTTTGCCCAGGCTTTGCCAACCACCGTCGTCGCCGCGCGCCGCGCATTTGTGAGCATGTCCCTTTACGTGGGTGTCTCGCTTGCGGTGGGCGGCGGGACTATGTGCACCGCTGCCGTCACGGCGACGCCGAGCGCAGGAAGGTAGACAACATCGTGCGAGGTAGATGTAAGGGTCCCGCTGGATGGCGTCAGGCTTAGTCAGGAGAGGACTGCGTGCTTGTTACTATCCAAGATATGCCTCTGTCACAAAACACCATGACTATCCCTGTGGTTGCCCAATCGGCCTCACATTCGCCCTGCATGCCCACATGACACAAATCGCCGTTTCTCAGATGGCTCAGGCTCGAGGCTCCAAGGATGAGTCTCCATCACAGACAAGGACCCATCTTGATTGATTAGTTTATGATGAAATTTGTGTGTTGATGCTCCACATACTCACTGTGTCACATCCTCTCTCCTGGTAAACCGGTAACTACTCAAACGCATTCTGAAAATTCATCCCAGTTTGCAATGGACTAACTGCAGGCTCTGACACCTGGACTCTCCACATCCTGTACTCTGTCACATGCATTGCACGGGCCACCCTCTAGTACTTATGCATTTCACACGCAGCAGTGCGGCCGAGAAAACATTGAACAAGGGGCAGTGCCAGAGCCCTGTGAGGAGATAGCGCGTTGATACACAATTACAAACAGAACAGACAAGAAAGTAAGTAAGAAAGAGCTCCATTCACAGTTATACATTAATGCGTGATGACATAGACATGCGAAAACACAAAACCACCACAAGTCCACAATACGGCTGGTTAAAAACCAACGTTCATCCAAAGTTCTTTAGAGGTAGTGTAGTTGTTGAAAATCAATAGGTTCTTCGTATCCGCGGGGAGTGAAGTAAGCACGTCCCGACTCGCGAGCTTAATTACCGCTGCTTTGAGCTCGGCAGGGCTGAGGGCTTGTACTGAACTACTGCTGTGACGGCTTCAACAAGGCGTGGGGGAGGTAGGAAGCCAGAAACCCAGCGTGGCATCACAGTGTACACAAAGCCATAGAGGCTGGCAAAGGAGCCGGTGAAGGGGCGTTGTGCGTTGAACTCCGGACGAACGAGGGAGGAGGGTGAAGGGTCGAAAGTAGCGGATGGATAGATGGAAAGGAGATATGCCATGAGACCAGCGGTGTGTGAGGATGCCGCAGAAGTGCCGGAGATGGTATTGACAGCGTTATTTGAGCCTTTCCATGTGGATAGGATGTTCAGCCGGGCGCAAAGACGTCAACGCAGGAACCGATATTAGAGGAGGCGGCACGCTCATCCGAGAGCGTGGATGCGCCAGCCGTGATGGGATTCTCAGCGCCAGCTGGAGAGGAAGAACATGCATCACGACCATCACCGCCCGCGGCAACAGCAAAATGGAGGCCCGAAGCAACGGCACCATTGACTGCATCGTCAACGGCGCGGGATTTGCCACCACCTAGAGACATGTTAGCGACAGAACCCTTGTGCTTGGTCTTTCCGGTGGCCCTGAGCTCAGCCGCAGCAGCGGACGCCTTCTCTGCTGCAGCTCCTACAGCATAGTCGACACCTCCGATAACATTGGACATGGAACCACTGCCGTCCGATGCAAGTACTTTGACTGCAACGACGTGGGCAGACTTGGCTACGCCGTATTTGCGTGAGGCAATGGTGCCGGCGCAGTGGGTTCCGTGGCCATTTTTATCATCATCAACATCACCCGTGGGGATCGTCTTGCCCCACGATGCGCGTCCTTCGAACTCTACGTGGTTGATATTGATACCCGTGTCAATGACGTAGACATCGACACCTTCGCCGCCATTGTCTTCATACTCATACTTGTTGAAAGTGCCAAAGCCGAGCTTGGGGCGGTGGCTGATACGTGCGAGACCCTAAATGTTGCGTGTCGATGAGCCATACACGGCGGACGAGTCCACTGCTAACATACCCAAGGAGCGGAACTCTGGACTTCCTGGGCCTTGACAATCTGGTCGCGTTCAACATAATCGACTTCAGGCATCTCGCGAATTCTTTGGATGACGCGGTCCGTAAACTTCCCAGTATAGCCCTTGATGTAGCTATTGAAGACATGGCGGATCCCACTGTCATCATCCAAGTGGGGGTCCTCGGCATGTGCAGACCGGAGGAAATTGTAATGGTTATCAAGAACCGCCAGCGGCAGGTCCTTCTTTAACATGACAATGTACGAATCATTGATTAATCCGTGAGGAGCTTCATGCTCTGCGACGTGAAGGGGGGCAATGCCGAATGGGAAACCATGGCGTGCATCATGATCATGACTGGTAGAAAGAGGCGTAGCGAAGGATGAAGCGACCAGGGAGAAGGAGAGGAGCGACAACGAGAGAATGGGCGACATGGTTGTGGCTCGAAACAGGCCCAGCGAGAGGGGCGCCCTTGTCAAGCTGTCAGTCAAGCTTAATCAAGCCTTGGCCTCCTTGGCCTTACCCTTGGAGAACTCTTGGAGACTACTGTACGGCTTGTGCTGCCCCGTGTCATCTCGTGCCAACCAAATCCTGAGCCTCACTCGGGACATCGCCTCGGCCATGCAGCTCCGGCTGTCCTTCCATCGCGCTCTCAGCGATCTCAGCACTCGTACTCGACTTTCCCACAAATTCAAGATCCGCTCCTGTCACGAGGCTCCGAGGATGGGACACAACTCTCCTGCGCCGTGGATTTTCTCGAGTATCTTACAGCCTTTCAAGTTCATGAGTCAGTCGCAGTCGATGGAAGAGGGGGGGGCACGAAGTCGAGTCAAGAAGCGAGGTGTCTTGTCGTTGTTGGCTGCGCCTGTGTGAGGGACTCAGCTGCGCGTCGGCGGCAAGCAGCATGTCCCCAATGACACTCATTGAGTGAACGGATTTCAGGGTTATGGGCATGACGGGATCTGGAAAGTCCTCGGTGAGGATATCCGCATTTGTTTTATCCATACGAGATACTTACCTCACAAACAGTTCATCAAGCACATCACCGGTGATGAAGAAATTGAAATCGGACATGGTGTCAGCTCCGAGTCCCAGATATCTGAGATCGGTGTTCACTACTGGTCTGCACCCGACGGCCGCCGCGTTGCACTTGTCGACACTCCAGGTTTTGACGATTCCAATGGATTGTCCGACAGCGACGTCCTGGATGAGATTGCTAGCTACCTCAAGGACCAGTAAGTGAACTGTGATTATGATGTCGGAAATCTCGATCTGATCTATACAGATACGGGAAGATCAATGGTCTCATCTACTGCCAACGGATCGACGTCAGGGCTGGAAGGCTTACGATTTCCAACTTGAAGATGTTCGAAAAGGTCTGCGGCTTGGCGCTCAAGAACGCCGTCCTTGTGACAACGCGCTGGGATGTGGTAGGCGAAGCGAAGGCAGTCAACTTGGAACAGGAGCTCGTGGGGGGAAAGACGGGAGAGAAATACTTTGCACCGCTTTGCCGTGCTGGTGCTGTCACGTTTGGCCACAACGACGCGGCTGCCTCGGCACTGCGAGTCATGTACAAGCTTCTCAACAACCCAATTGTCCTTCAGATACAGGACGAATTAGCCAAACCAGGAGCAACACTCGGGCAGACTGCGGCAGGCTCTCAACTGAACACGGACCATGGTGCTATAATTAAGAGGCAGGAAAAGATGATACGGAGGTTGCTTGAGGACAAGGCGGAAGCCATCAAAGCGAATGACAAAGATTGGCAGAAGGACCTCGATGACCAGCTCGCAAAACGGAAGGAGCAAGTAGAGAGATCGGAAGCAACCCAGGAGCAGTTGAAGAAACCGCCGTATGTCCCACTTTGATGACTCGTTGACGACCTCGCTAAAATGGACTTTTGGAAGTTCAAAAAGGGGCATGTTCGAGAGGGTGATGAGTGCAGGCGCAGAAGGAGCCAGACAGTCTGGTTTTGCGGGCATGCTTGGCGGCCTCGGCGGGGCAGCTCTCGGGAAGGGTACCGAATTGCGAGGGTCGCCACAGCTCCCCTAACTGGCAGAACGATTAAGGGGGCCAACCAGGAGTACGAACGAGAGTTTAATCATGTCATGGCGAAGTCTGCGGCCACGTCTAATCAGGGTCGTAACAAGGCGACAAGGCGTTGGGGGGGGTTGGGTATTGGTCAGGGGCGTATGATATTATTACGGGCCAAGCTGGAAAAGTGAGGCTAGTGTGAGGTTCCACGTGCAAGGACTCCTCTGAGCCGTAGTTCCCGATAATCTTTCTCCTTTCTCTGCTTATGATGTGATGTGTACAGTAGCTTCGATGTATGGGCCGTCGCGACGACTTCTCTTTCTGATTTCTTTCCGTGATATCAACTTATTCTGCGCTATGCCATACACGATACGCAACAGTGTCAGTAAGAGTTGGTCATAATCCTCATGTATGTCCCATCACGGAGCGTGCTTTATATGGCTCCTCCAAGTACCGAATCTCCTCTTCTGTCAACTTCATTTCAATGCCATCTGTGTGCAGAAGTTAATGCCCATCGCCGCACTGCGGAGACCATGTCACTCACTAATCAGCTCCTCAAGGTTCTTGAGGCTCGTAGAGCCAATGACTGGCGCAGTGGTTCGTGTCAACGACCATGCTAGCGAGACCTGCGCCATGCTTATGCCGCGCTTCTTCGAAATCTCTTCGACTCTGGTCATATATACATGAGTCCTCGTTCACACATCCAGACGGAGCACGGAAGCCACGGACCTGTTGACAATCTCCGGAGTACCCGATCCTTCAAGATAGCTGTTAAGAAAGCTGGAGACACGAATGGGATCAGAAAATTATAGCCCAAGAGAGACAAAGCAGACGCACCGGTCACTGTCACCCCGGGTTGTCCGTTCGTCACTTCTCAAGGGACGAGCGAGGAGGCCGCGCGCTAGCGGCGACCAAGGAATGATACCCACACCAAAGTGATTAAGTGTCGGTAACATCTCGCGCTCCTCCTCCGGTAGACAAGTGAGTGATGATTTTGCATCGAGATGAAGGGCGTGAGGTTATGTGTGATGGCATAATCTGTAATTTCGTCGGTCGACAATGCTCCTCAGAGCGTGAACGTAACCTGCTTACTCTGCATGACGTGGACTGCGACCAAGATCAGAAAAACGGGTCGCCGAATGATGACTTGAACGAGTACGCACATTGCCAGGCGTAGCAACTACTCATGCCTATGTACCGGGCATATCCCGCTTTGACGACATCATGGAGCGCCTGCATCGTCTCTTCGATCGGAGTGTCATTATCGAAGCGGTGGCACTGCAAGACGTCGACGTAATCGAGTTGGAGGCGTTCGAGCGACTTCTTCACCGAGTCAAAGATGTGCTGCGACGCAAGCATCAGGAACATCGTATGGGGAAGGCGGGAGGGAAAGCACGCACCTTGCGGCTGAGACCATGCTGGTTCACGTATCCTATCTTATCGAGCTCGGCTCGGGGCGTTGCCCACGAAGCCTCCCCCGGTTTCGCGACACAACCGTACAACTTGTAGGACATTATTAGTATAAGTTCTCGCTCTCTGCAGGAATGACGAGGCCTCCTGATGCGCATACCTTGGTCATAATCACGATCTCCTCGCGCGGTAGATTGAGAACCTTGATGGCCTTGCCGAGATGTACTTCAGAAAGGCCATTCGAGTAGATGTTAGCCGTGTCAAACGTGTTGACGCCATGTTCGTAGCTGTGCCGCCCGTGTAAGGTTGGTAGCAGACATCAGGAAAGAGGGCAAGGAGAAGCTCGGGATGGGCTTACGCAAACTTCACATGCTCAATGGCCTCTTTCTCGCCGAGAACCCAAGATTGCCAATGGGAATCACCATAAGTCATCATCCCAAGAATTATCCTGGACACCTTCAATCCCGACTTTCCCAAACGAACTGTATGCAGACATTCATGTCAGACAATCGACCCACGGCATAGGATTTCCTGGAGAGAGGTCGTACCATATGGAACCCTTTTGATCACGGTAGGTGCAGACATGATTATCGCTGAGCTGACAGTGGAAGTTGAGGGTGCGTTGCGAGAAAATCGCTATGCCCAAACGGCGGAAGAAGGCCAGGGTTTATATATGCTACAATTGAAGCCATGGTCCGCAAAAGGGTTGCCCGCTTCTAAACGTAGGTGAATGGGTGACAAAGAGACGCGTGGGCGGCCGGACGAAGACCGAAGGACGTGGGTGGATCAGTGGGCTCATGGACGAGTCATGGACGTCGACACGTCGGCACGCCGCCAGCTGATCCACCACATCATCTGATGTGGCGCTATGATTGATAATCGGATACGGGATGACCCACTTCCACAAGGGGGTTGTTGGCAAGTCACCTAGTCACTAGCCAAAGGGCAACCATCAATCAATCTGGATAAATTTCCCGAGCACCCCGAAGGGGGGCCGAACCTTGGCCCCACCTAGGCTGGATATCGTCGGTTGGCTGTGGCTGAGAATGACAGCAAGGATTTCGCATGTCCATTTGTTGCCTTCGGCATTCGTTGACATGTCGCAAGGGCTTAGCGTACAGCGTCAGCCACAGTGTCGTGAAGAATCGAACCAGCGAGTGCTTTGCATTCAGTAACTACTCACTCCCGCCATGCTCAGCTGACGAGGTGGCATCAATTACACAGTCCGTGGAAATTGTTGCATCGCAGGCATCGCCGTCACTGCCCTCTCCGGCATCTCCGTACGGTCGATACTCTGATAGCGAGATTGAGGATCTCTGGGGGGTCCTTGATCCGCAAACCACCACCACCAGGTGCAGTTTTTCCCACGGCCATGCCGGGGGGCAAGATGGACGAGATTGACAGCGGTGAGCCACTGCAATGACAGCTGGCCCCCAGCGTCCTCACCATGGTCACAAACTCCCCGGGAAACGACGAAAAGACAGATGACGAAAGAAGAGACGACGAGATAAATCAATGAGAGGTTATTAACATGCGCAACTGAGCGCAACGCAGCGTCCCCCACGTCACGTGAACGCCTCCCACGCTCACGCTCACCCTTTAGACGACTCCGTGGCTGCAACTTGAACGGCCCCTGCTTACGCCAGGCCGCCAGGCAATGACGATAGCGCACCCGGGCGTTCACGGTGCGTAGGAGACAGAAAGAGCTGAACGGTGCTCTCAGCTTGACTATGACGATCAGGAGAGTGAAGCAGACACGGGAAGCAGATGCCGTGATGCCGTAGAAAAAGCCAAAGGCTCAGAGCCAAAGGTAAAGGGAAGGAGAAATTGAAGCTCGAGGAAAGAAATCGATAGTGGAGGATCCGACGGAAGCTGCAGGACGCGTTCTTAAGAACGCACCGCAGAGGCGAGTTACGGCGACGAGAAGAGGGAGACTGCCTCCAATCCAGTTGGGGGAAATGATGGCGGGCGCGAAGACGAAATACGGCCAGCGCGCGGGCGTCGCATAACACACGGTGCCGCCGGGCGGGCTTCGCGAAATAAAACGAGCTCGGGTGGCAGCCGTCTGCGGAAGAAGGAGGTCAGAACCGCCACTGAGAACTGGTGAATGCGATGCCACTGGCACGAGGCTCGTCTCATCGTTACCGCAGTATCCACTGGCTAGGTTTGGTGTCTGCAAGGGTGTCCGACTTTTTTTTCTGCTGCTGAGAAATTTCCAAGGTGAGTTACAACACTGTGCAGCGATCACCGGTCACCTGCCGCGTTCTAGGTACTGTAGCCGATCACAGTCGCCGCTGTGGAGACCCTCAAACGCGGTTTCCGTGCATGTTTACATTTGTCTTCAAGCGTGTAGACATATCGCTTGTGTGCCAACAGCATGCGATTGTTCCACTGGCAGCTTCATGAATGCATGGAAGACGACGTAAACGTATCCCATTTCGGATCTCGGGACTCGAACTTGGGAAACGGAGTTTAAAGTGTCTGGTCCGTTCTGCCTGTGGTGCCAGTCGCGTCGCGTCGTCTGTGCCTCATTCTGCTCTTGGCTCATGCCCCCACGTTCGTTTGGAGAGGCCAAGTGCGTCTCTATCGCGGGTGGATCAGGGACGGTAGACAGATAGAACCACATTTCAAGTCCAAGTTTGATTCTGTGCAGTCACTGGCAGGACCGAAGTCAGGTCAGCGTGATTGCTGCCCGCGTATCCTACGCCAAAAATGCACACTCGAATCACGCGTGCACACAACCAAATTAATCAAGCTTAATCAAGCCTTACCGGCCTCTTGTCTCTGTGCTGCCCCGTGCCCGTGTCATCTCGTGTTAATCAAACCCTGAGCCTCACTCAGGACATCGCCTCGGCCTGGAGATTTCCTTCACAAAATTCTATCCACCCGGCTGTCCTTCCATCACTTTTCTCGAGTATCGAGTTTTCTTTGACCGCCTTTCATGTCTGCTACTTGCCTTCACAATCCTTTCATCCCCTTTCAGATGCGTGGTAAAGTACTCTTGATTTCATTTGTTCGACGTTTCTTGGACGGGCAGCGCACGTCCATGTGTTTTACCCCGCGTTGTTACCGAAAAGTACTGGGTGAACCCTCAACAGGCCTCAACACTTCCGTCGTCCCTCGGTATCCTTTCCTTCCCTTCCTTCCTACTCTTCACTTTTTGATTTTCACCCGAATATCTTCCAACGCTTACACGTATTGGATACTGTCAGTGACAGGGTGAAATGTTGAAATCATATCACAACAGGAGGCACCGAGAGGAATAGTTAGACAGAGATCCCATCTCAGCACTACCGAGAGACCCATGCAGGAAAGTAGGCGGAGCTGATGCAGGCGGGCATACTGGCTCGGCAGGGGCGGATGGTCCACAAGAAGCGCAATCAATCGTCTTCTAGTTTTCAATATTCAATATTCAATCTGCATGAAACTGAAACAACGGCATGCCAGTGGATGAGAATACGGGTATGATCGGATGCACATGTTCGTCGCCGACTCGGTATAAGAGTGAGAGGTGCGGTTGCAACCCTCTCCTCAACTCATCCAGCTCCCACGTCCATGGCACCCGACAACACCCCCACTCCCATGCGAGACACCGATATCATCATCCCGTGAGTTGAGAGTTTTTCTCCTCAATGATACTCACTGAGCGAACGTATTTCAGACTTATGGGCCCGACGGGAATAGGGAAGTCCTCGGTGAGGATATGTGCATTCGTCTATCGTAATAGGAGATGCTCCCTCTACAAACAGTTCATAGATCGCCTCACCGGTGACAAGGGAATAAAAGTCGGACATGGCTTAGGCCCCCAGAAGCCTAAGATTGGTATTCGTTGCTTCTCTGCACTCAACGGCCGCCGTGTTGCACTTGGCGACACTCCAAGTTCTGAAGATTCCAGTGGAATGACTAACAGCAATGTCTTGGATGAGATCGCTAGTTCCCTTAAGGACTCCTCTGAGCCACGTAGTTCCCGATAATATTTCTTCTTTGCTCTGCTTCTGGTATGATGTGTACATGTATGAGCCGTCACGACGACTTCTCTTTCAGATTTCTTTTCTGTGTTACCTACTTGTTCTGCACCACACACGATACGTATCAGTGTCGGTCAGACTTGGTCACAATCCTTATGCATGTCCCATCACGGAGCGTGCTTTATATGGCTCCTCCAAGTACCGAATCTCCTCCTCTGTCAACTTCATTTCAGTGCCATCTGTGTGCAGAAGTTTAATCCCCATCGCTGCACCGCGGAGACCACGTCACTCACTAATCAGCTCCTCAAGGTTCTTGAGGCTCGTAGAGCCAATGACTGGCGCAGTGGTTCGTGTCAACGACCATGCTAGCGAGACCTGCGCCATGCTTATGCCGCGCTTCTTCGAAATCTCTTCGACCCTGGTCATATATACATGAGGCCTCGTTCACACATCCAGACGGAAGCCACGGACCTGTTGACAATTTCCGGAGTACCCGATCCTTCAAGATAGCCGTTAAGAAGGCTGGAGACACGAATGGGATCAGACGATTATGGCCCAAGAGAGACAAAGCGGACGCACCGGTCACTCTCACCACGGGTTGTCAGTTCGTTACCTTTGAAGGGACGAGCGACAAGGCCGCGCGCTAGCGGCGACCATGGAATGATACCCACACCAAAGTGATTAAGTGTCGGTAACATCTCGCGCTCCTCCTCCCGGTAGACAAGTGAGTGATGATTTTGCATCGAGATGAAGGGTGTGAGGTTATGTGTGATGGCATAATCTGTAATCTCGTCGGTCGACAATGCTCCTCAGAGCGTGAACGTAACCTGCTTACTCTGCATGGCGTGGACTGCGACCAAGATCAGCAAAACGGTCGCCGAATGATGACTTGAACGAGTACGCACATTGCCAGGCGTAGCAACTACTCATGCCTATGTACCGGGCATATCCCGCTTTGACGACGTCATGGAGCGCCTGCATCGTCTCTTCGATCGGAGTGTCATTATCGAAGCGGTGGCACTGCAATACGTCGACGTAATCGAGTTGGAGGCGTTCGAGCGACTTCTTCACTGAGTCAAAGATGTGCTGTGATGCAAGCATCAGGAACACAGGATAGGGAAGGCGGGAGGGAAAGCACGCACTTTGCGGCTGAGACCATGCTGGTTCACGTATCCTATCTTATCGAGCTCGGCTGCCGGCGTTGCCGACAAACCCTCCCCCATCGTTTTCGCGACACAACCGTACACCTTGTAGGACATTATTATATGCTCTCTGCAGGAATGCCGAGGACTCCTGATGCGCATACCTTGGTCATAACCACGATCTCCTCGCGCGGTAATTGAGAACTTTGATGGCCTTGCCGAGATGTACTTCAGAAAGGCCATTCGAGTAGAGGTTAGCCGTGTCAAACGTGTTGACGCCATGTTCGTAGCTGTGCGGCGCATGTAAAGTTGGTAGCAAGAAAGGCGAGGTGAAGCTCAAGCTCGGGATGGGCTTACGCAAACTTCACGTGCTCAATGGCCTCTTTCTCGCCGAGAACCCAAGGTTGCCAACGGGAATCACCATAAGACATCATCCCAAGAATTATCCTGGACACCTTCAATCCCGACTTTCCCAAACGAACTGTGTGCAGACATTCATGTCAGACAATCGACCCACGGCATAGGACCTCCTAGAGAGAGGTCGTACCATATGGAACCCTTTTGATCACAGTAGGTGCGGACATAGTTATCGCTGAGCTGACAGTGGAAGTTGAGGGTGCGAAATCGCTATGCCAAACAGCGGAAGAAGGCCAGGGTTTATATATGCTGCAATTGAAGCCATGGTCCGCAAAAGGGTTGCCCGCTTGTAACTTACAGTAGGTGACGGGTGACAAAGAGACGCTCGGGCGGCCGGAGGGACGTGGATCAGTTGGGTGGACGTCGGCACGTCGGCACGCCACCGGCTGATCCACCACACCATCTGATGTGGCGCTGATTGATAATCGGATACGGGACCCACTTCCCCAGGGGGTTGTTGGCAGCAACCGTCAATCAATATGGACCCCACCGGGGGGCCGAACCTTGGGCCAGGCTGAATATCGTCGGTTGGCTGAGAATGACAGCAAGGGTTCCGCATGTTCATTTGTTGCCTTCGGCATTCGTTGACATGTCGCAAGGGCTTACAGTAGCGCACTAGCGTCCAACCAGCGAGTGCTTTGCATTCAGTAACTACTCACTAGTACTCACTCCGTCCCGCCATGCTCAGCTGACGAGGTGGCATCAATTACACAGTCCGTGGAAATTGCTGCATCGCGGTCGCCGCCGTCAGGCCCGTCACTGCCCTCTCCGGCACCTCCGTACGGTCGATACTCTGATAGCGAGATTGAGGATCTCTGGGGGGTCTTTGATCCGCAATCACCACCACCAGGTGCGGGTTTTCCCACGGCCATGCCGGGGGCAAGGATGGACGAGATTGACGGCGGTGAGCCACTGCAATGATAGCTGGCCCCCAGCGTCCTCGCCACGGTTACAAGCGCTCCGGGAAACGACGAAAAGACAGATGACGAAAGAAAAGACGACGAGATAAATCAATGAGAGGGTATTAACATGCACAACAGCCACCCACATCACGTGAACGCCTCCCTCGCGCCGCGCACGCGAGCCTCCAAATTTTGAGACGACACCGTGGTTGCAACGGCCCCTGCTTACGCCAGGCCGCCAGGCAATGACGATAGCGCACGTGCGTTCACGGTGCGTAGGATACAGAAAGAGCTGATTGGTGATCTCAGCTTGACTACGACGATCAGGAGAGTGAAGCATACCGAAAAGCAGATGCCGTGATGTCGTACTAGTAGAAAAAGCCAAGGCTCAGAGCTAAAGGCAAAGGGAAGGAGAAAGCTCGGGGAAAGAGTTCGATAGTGGAAGGTCCGACGGAAGCTGCAGGACTCGTTCTCAAGAACGCACCGCAGAGGCGAGTTACGGCGACGAGAAAGAAGACTGCCTCCAATCCAGTTGGGGAAATGATGGCGGGCGCGAGGAGAAAACACGGCCAGCGTGCGGGCGTCGCGTGACGCGCCGCGGTGCCGCCGGACAGGCTTCGCGAAATAAAAAGAGCTCGGATGGCAGCCGTCTGCAGAAGAAGGAGGATGAGAGCCGCCCGAGGACTTGCGTGAGGTGCGTCTCGGCCGCCCTCAACTTTTGGTGTATGGGGGCGACGTATGTTTTATGCAGACGCGCAAGCAAGAACGGGCGAAGCGCATCGAGTATTTCAAGCAGCTTGACGGATACGAACTTCCCAAGGAGAACGTGTATGTGAGTGGAGACCCTCAACGCGGTTTCCGTGCATGTTTGCATCTGTCTGCAAGCGTCTAGACGTATCGCTTGTTTGCATGGAAGACGACGTATACGTACCGCATAGCTCGGACTTGGGAACGGAGTTCAAAGTGTCTGGCCTGCCTGCCTTGTGGTGCGAGTCGCTTCGCGTCGCGTCGTCTGCGCCTCATTCTGCTCATAGACCTCATGATGCCCCACATTCGTTTGGAGAGACCATGTGCGTCTCTATCGCGGTGGATAAGGGACGGGGACAGATGGAACCACATTTCAAGTCCGAGTTTCCCCGCGTTGTTACGGAAAGTACTGGGTAAACCCTCAAACCTCAACGGCCTCAACACTTCCGTCGTCCTCGGTTCCTTTCATCACTTCCTTCCTACTCTTCACTTTGATTTCGCTCGAATATTCTCCAATGCTTACACAAATTGAATTCTGTCAGTGACAGGGTGAAATGTTGAAATCATATCACAACAGGAGGGCACCGAGAGGAATAGTTAGACAGGGATCCCATCCCAGCACCGCATGGGCAGATGGGCCACAAAAAGCGCAATCGATCGTCTTCTAGTATTCAATATATTCAATCTGCATGAAACTGAAACAACGGCATGCCAGTGGATGGGGAGAAATGACACCTTTTTTCTTCTTACTCGCGCCTCGCCCAGCCCTTGCTTCACTCCTCACAACGACTCTAGATCGCTTTCAAGCCCACAAATGACTGTTGGGCACTACCGATACTGAAAATTTCAATTCGATAAATGCACATTCACGCCTCACGGAGACGGGTATGCTCAGATGCACATGATGTTCGTCGCTGACTCGGTATAAAGAGTGACAGGTGCGGTTGCAACTCTCCGTCTCCTAACTCATGCAGCTCCCACGTCCATGGCACCCGACAACACCCCCACTCCCATACGAGACACCGATATCATCATCCCGTGAGTTGAGGGTTTTTCTCCTCAATGATACTCACTGAGTAACGGATTTCAGAGTTATGGGCCCGACGGGGAATAGGGAAGCCTCGGTGAGGATATGTGCATTCGTCTATCATAATAGGAGATGCTCACTTACAGACAGTTCATAGATTGCCTCACCGTGACAAGGGATAAAAGTCGGACATGGCTTAGGCTCCCAGAAGCCTAAGATTGGTGTTCGTTGCTTCTCTGCACCCGACGGCCGCCGCCGTGTTGCACTTTGGCGACACTCCAGGTTTTGACGATTCCCAGTGGAATGACTAACCAGCAATGTCTTGGATGATATCGCTAGTTCCCTCAAGGACTCCTCTGAGGCCACGTAGTTCCCGATAACTTTCTTCTCTGTTTATCTACTTGTTCTGCACTACACACGATACGTATCAGTGTCGGTCAGACTTGGTCACAATCCTTATGCATGTCCCATCACGGAGCGTGCCTTATATGGCTCCTCCAAGTACCGAATCTCCTCTTCTGTCAACTTCATTTCCGTGGCATCTGTGTACAGAAGTTTAATCCCCATCACCGCACTGCAGAGACCACGTCACTCACTAATCAGCTCCTCAAGGTTCTTAGGCTCGTAGAGCCAATGACTGGCGCAGTGGTTCGTGTCAACGACCATGCTAGCGAGGCCTGTGCCATGCTAATGCCACGCTTCTTCGAAATCTCTTCGACCCTGGTCATATATAAGTCACATGAGTCCTTGTTCACACATCCAGACGGAAACCACGGACCTGTTGACAATTTCCGGAGTACCCGATCCTTCAAGATAGCCGTTAAGAAGGCTGGAGACACGAATGGGATCAGAAAATTATGGCCCAAGAGAGACAAAGCAGACGCACCGGTCACTGTCACTCCGGGGTGTCCGTTCGTCACCTCTGAAGGGACGAGCGAGAAGGCCGCGCGCTAGCGGCGACCAAGGAATGATACCCACACCAAAGTGATTAAGTGTCGGTAACATCTCGCGCTCCTCCTCTCGGTAAACAAGTGAGTGATGATTTTGCATCGAGATGAAGGGTGTGAGGTTATGTGTGATGGCATAATCTGTAATCTCGTCGGTCGACAATGCCACTCAGCGTGAACGTAACCTGCTTACTCTGCATGGCGTGGACTGCAACTAAGATCAGCAAAACGGTCGCCGAATGACGACTTGAACGAGTACGCACATTGCCAGGCGTAGCAACTACTCATGCCTATGTACCGGGCATATCCCGCTTTGACGACGTCATGGAGGGCCTGCATCGTCTCTTCGATCGGAGTGTCTTCATCGAAGCGGTGGCACTGCAAGACGTCGACGTAATCGAGTTGGAGGCGTTCGAGCGACTTCTTCACCGAGTCAAAGATGTGCTGGGATGGAAGCATCAGGAATACCGGATGAGGAAGGCGGGAGGGGAAGCACGCACCTTGCGGCCGAGACCATGCTGGTTCACGTATCCTATTTTATCGAGCTCGGCTCGCGACGTTGCCCACAAACCCTCCTCCATCGTTTTCGCGACACAGAAGTACACCTGGTAGGACGTTATTATTATAAGAGTCTCGCTCTCTGCAGGAATGCCGAGGCCTCCTGATGCGCATACCTTGGTCATAACCACGATTTCCTCGCGCGGTAGATTGAGAACCTTGATGGCCTTGCCGAGATGTACTTCAGAAAGGCCATTTGAGTAGATGTTAGCCGTGTCAAACGTGTTGACGCCATGTTCGTAGCTGTGCGGCGCGTGTAAGGTTGGTAGCAGACATCAGGAAAGAGGGCGAGGAGAAGCTCGGGATGGGCTTACGCAAACTTCACATGCTCAATGGCCTCTTTCTCGCCGAGAACCCAAGATTGCCAATGGGAATCACCATAAGACATCATCCCCAGAATTATCCTGGACACCTTCAATCCCGACTTTCCCAAACGAACTGTGTGTAGACATTCATGTCAGACAATCGACCCACGGCACAGGACTCCCTGGAGAGAAGTCGTACCATATGGAACCCTTTTGATCACGGTAGGTGCAGACATAGCTATAGCTGAGCTGACAGTGGAACTTGAGGATGCGTTGGCGTTGCGAGAAAATCGCTATGCTGAAGAACGGAAGAAGGCCAGGATTTTATATGCAATTGGAGCCATGATAGGGTGCGTTCTAAAAGTGGGTGAGCGTACTCAGACGGCCGGGTGTGGATCATTGATCTTCACAAATCACAAAGAGATGCGTGGGGAGGCCGGACGGCGACGGACCGTGGCTGGATCAAAAGTGGCTCCAGGACGTCGGCACGTCGGCACGCCGCCGGCTGATCCACCACAGGTGGCGCTACGATTGATAATCGGATGACCCACTCACAACTTGGCAGGGGTTTTTGATTGATATAGCAGGTCAGGGGATGATCGTCTGGACCACTTGCCTGCCAAAGGGCAACCGTCCAATCAAAAATTTCCTAGCACACACTCTGAAGGGGGGGCCCCACTTAGGCTGGATATCGTTACTTGGCTGAGAATGACAGCAAGGATTTGGCATGTCCAATTGTTACCTTCGGCGTTCGTTGACATGTTGCAAAAACTCAGCGTTCAGCCCCAGTACCATGAAAGTGAAAAATCGAACCAGCGAGTGCGAGCGCTTTGCATTCAGTAGCTAGTCACTACCGCCATGTCCACCAACCGTTAGTAATGATACCCAGCCCTTATTCGTACTGCATCAACTTCTACCGCTTAGATCTTCACCTTCGTACATCAGATCACATACACGTCCTCCTTGGGAAGTTCGTATCCGTCAAGTTGCTTGAAATACTCGATGCGCTTCACCCGTTCTTGCTTGCGTGTCTGCATAAAACAATACATCGGCCCATACACCAAAAATTAAGGGCGGGCTGAGACGCACCTCGCGCAAGTCCTCGGGCGTGCTCTCATCCTCCTTCTTCCGCGGACGGCTGCCACCCGAGCGCTTTTTATTTCGCGAGGCCTGTCCGGCAGCACCGCGCGTTACGCGACGCCCGCGCGCTGGCCGTGTTTGCGCCTCGCGCCCGATATCATTTCCCCCAACTGGATTGGAGGTAGTCTTCCTCTTTCTCGTCACCATAGCTCGCCTCTGCGGTGCGTTCTCAAGAACGCGTCTTGCAGCTTCCGTCGGATCGTCCACCATCGATCTCTTTCCCCGAGCGTTCTCCTTCCCTTTGCCTTTGGCTCTGAGCCTTGGCTTTTTCGGCGGCCTCACGGCATCGAGTTCACTCTCCTGATCGTCATAGTCAAGCTGAGAGCCCGAGTCTGGCAGACGCTGATGCACGCGCTTCACGGGGGATGGACTACTCGGGGCACTACTGCCCTCGATTTCGGACCCGTGCTCGCTCACACTGTGTAGCTCTTTCTGTCTCCGCCTACGCACCGTGAACGCACGTGCACTATCGCCATTGCGTGGCGTAAGCGGGGCCGTTACAGCCACGGGTGTCGTCTCAGGATCCGGAGGTGTCGTGTGCGCGTGCGGGAGGCGTTGACGTGGTGTGTGGGGGGAGATGCTGGTAGGTAGAGATCCTCAATCTCGCTATCGGAGTATCGACGGTACGGTGATGCCGGAGAGGGCAGTGACGGCGACCGCGATGCAGCAATTTCCACGGAGTGTGTAATTGATGCTACCTCGTCAGCTGGGAGTTCTCCCAGTGGCCGACGAGGCCCACGGTGTCTGTTGCTCGGGCCAGCTTCAGGCTCGCCAAGTATTGTCTCCGCACGGCGCGCTTTGAGAAGTCTCTCGGCGGCGATAATCCCGAATGGGTCAGAACCGCCACTGCGAGCTGGGGTATGCGATGCCTCACGAGGTTGGAGAATGCCGCGCTCGCTCGTAAAGGGCATAGACAGGGCAAGCTTATCGGATCCTGGAAACTCGGGAGGGCCGCCATGGTTCTCCTTGTCTGACCCAGCGTTCTCCCAATCGACGCTGTCCTCCCGCTCGTCAAGATCATCAATGACACCATGGGCAAACAGATCGTCATTGTTCACTTCTCCTTCAGATTGTAGATGGGGTTTGGAGAGTGGCGTGCGCTTGCGCTTCCTGTTCCTGCGTGTGGGCGTACGAAATTGCGACGGCGATCCAGGCAGGTGGGCGGAAAGAAAAATGGAACCACCCTCAACGGGGTCATCGTGAAATTGACGTGCAGGACTTGAAGATAACTGAATTGGTGACGATGGAGGGAGGAGAGAAGAAGCACGAGGGGGGCCGACTTGTGAGCGACGTCTCCTTGGCTCAGGAGATGGAGTGCCGTCGTGATGGAATTGTGGTGGTATTGTCGTTTTAGGATCATGTGAACGATGTTCAGGAAGCTTAGGAGGTCGAAGGGGTGGGTGGCTGCGAGGTGGCGTGGCGAAAACGTCTGGAAGTTCAGTAGAAAGTACCCTCTGAAGCGAATCCTCCTGTCCACCAACTTCCGAGCGTTGTGCAGCATTCTCGCCTTCAGCCTCTACTCGAATTGACGATGCTTTAGCAGGACGTTTGTATTTCGCCTTGGATTTTGCTTCTGGAGGCGGCGCAGGAGCAACACGGAGCGCTTTCTGTTTGGGTTTGGGCTTGGGCTTTGGCTTGTCTTTCCCAGCTGTCCTGACGGGCTTGGCGGAGATGTTCCGCGGGGTCTTGTCGATAAGAACACAAAATTCTGCGCCCTTCTTGGTTTGCTTCCGAGATCTGGTGACAGCGGGCATGTTTGCGTTGTGTTGTGAGGAGTGGTGCCAGTGGATGAGCGAGTCCGGGTCCATTGTTCGCCCAGCGTGGGAAACCCGAGTCGCGCGTGACCCACGTGACCCTGGACTCCGGCAATGACGATGCCGGAATGTGAGTCAGGCCATATGAGCATGAGCCCGTGTGTGCCACCTTTGCACGATTTTCATGCCATCTGATTTGTGGGACACTCAGCCATCGGATCATCCTGACTATGCCGCCAGCCACCATCATATAAGATAGATCTCATTGTATGGCCTCTTGTGTGTTTCCCTTCTCCCGATCTACTTATCGTGTGCCTTGCCCCCAGGACCCGGGCCCATACTCCACCCCTTCTATCTATTTACCGCTGGGAGCGGCTATCTATTTTCCTTATAATCAACCTCTATCCCAAGCACATTATGAGAGTATCATTTTTGGGCCAGACAACGCTCAAGCTAGGGACGATAAAATGTGCTCCTGCTATCCGGAGATGGATGAGTGTGCGTCCGATGATCCTTGATAGCGGCGTACTTACCACCCGTAAGTCCACGCATCTCGGGTCTCGATCATGTTTGTATTTACAATTCCGGAACCCACACAGGTCCCCCACGAAAAAAAATGACGATCCAGCATCTGTGTGAAATGCGCCGAACTGGCACGCCGATTACCATGCTCACGGCGTATGACTTCCCCACCGCACGTGCACTCGATACCCACGGCGTCGACGTCGCCCTCGTCGGCGACTCCCTCGCGCAAGTCTGTCTCGGATTGCCCACTACCACCCGCCTCACCCTGGACGAGATGCTGCACCACACCCGCGCCGTCGCGCGCGGCGCCGTGCACCCGCTCCTCGTAGCCGACATGCCCTTCGGCTCGTACCACGCCTCGCCCGAGGACGCCGTCCGCTCCGCCGTGCGCATGGTCCAGGACGGCCACGTGGAGGCAGTCAAGCTCGAAGGCGGGCCCGAGATCGCCGCGACCGTCCGCCGCATCTCGCAAGTCGGCGTGCCCGTGATGGCGCACGTCGGGCTGATGCCCCAGCGTCACGCAGCGCTGTCTGGCTATCGCGTGCAGGGCCGCGATGCCGCCGGTGCTCGGGCGGTGCTGGACGGAGCGCTCGCCCTGCAGGATGCCGGCGCGTTCGCCATCGTGCTCGAGGCGATTCCGCATCGGCTGGCGGAGTACGTCACCGCGCACCTAAGCATCCCGACGATCGGCATCGGGGCGGGGCCCGGTACGAGCGGACAGGTACTCGTCTGGGACGACGTGATGACGCGCTGGCACGGGAAGAAGGCCAAGTTTGTGCGGCGCTTCGCGGACGTCGGGAGCGAGGAGGGTCGTGGTGTGCAGAATTACGTGGGCGCGGTGCGCGACGGTAGTTTCCCGAACGCGGAAACAGAGGGCTACGGGATGGCTGGTGGCGAGTGGGAGAATTTTCTAGAACAGATTGGGGACAGTGGGTGGCAGAGCTCGGCTGAGGAGATGCAGGTGCGCCAGGGGGATGACGTTGCTAGCTCTGAAGAGATGACGGCCTCCCGTTTGGCCCAGGCGATGTGAATATAATGCGTATCTATCACTAGAGTTTGAATGGAGAGCTCCAAAACAAAAATAATTCATGGTCACGATGTGTTGTACTTTCGAGAGGACCACCCATCATACCCTCTATCAAGGCGTGCCATCTGCTCGATGGGGCTGTCATCTGACAATGATGAGGGGGATAGTGGCGTATGATTCATGATTCAAGTTCGTCGGTATGATGGATCGTGTGCACGAAGCTCACCATCATCGCGGTTTGTCCTGATTGGGAGTGCTGAACTTCGCTGAAAACCCGCGCAGCCACAAAAGAATACTGGATGATGACTGCATGGCCCGCTCCTCACCGTAGGGTTCTGTACCCAGGGCGCAGGTTGAGAAAAACTCTAACCAAAAAAAAAAGAATGCAATGACCAGTCCCTCAGACTCTTGTCCAAACTAGTACGTTTCTTGTCACAGTCGAATATTGCAAAAATGATCCCCCTCGCTTTGTTTCACCTTGCGGTGGTTTCCACTACGGCAGTGTAATTTAATAGCCGTGAGCCGAAATTGAGATGATGTCGCAGACAAACTGTGTACGCGTATGGTCCTTCAGTTTGTATTATCGTGCTGTGTGACTTTGTGCATTACCTACGAGTCGCCTTGTACTTCCATGTTCTTAGTTCTTACCTTGTTCCCCCAGTCACAGCCCATGTCGTCACCGGTGAAACAGCGAAATTTCCACGAGATTTCCACGGTGGCATGAATGCCACTCGAGAACATATAAAAGCATCGCGAAAGACCCATTCATAATTCAACCACTTCACCGGACGTACACACTCTACACAAAGTAACAAGGCAATAGCAACTAACGACACCACACGACTCGGACACGATGACACGAGACGACCCAAAACCAAATAACGATACGACACGACACAACACGACGGGGACGATACAAGTACAAACTGGGAGAGTGCAGAGCTTCGTAAGTTCAGCGCGGACTGACCATCGACTACATAAGGTAACCAACTGAAGGAGAAACATCCAATGCGGTCCCTGTGTTCCACTGATTTCCTCAACGCGCTCGACCTCATTTCATGCCCCGCTACTAGTAGATTCTTGCTGACATGGTAGGTTGGGTTTACGGAACGTTGGTGAACGGCACTGGCAAAGCGACATCATCGAGCCTGCTGAGCCTCGTGATCTTAGAAACGCCGTCCGAGACGCCAGTCAACCAGCCGCCCAGATTCGGGCCGCCATATAACAGGTGTTCACCATCTTCCTTGTCCTCGGACAATGAAATAGGGCGCATCCGAGGTGCGCGTAGGAGTTCACAGTCATACGACTGGGGACCCACAGCACACCCAATGAGCGTGTCCGCTTCGGTGGCGGCACCTTGACCTGGGTCACGTGCTAGTGCATTCTCCTCCAGGCGATCCCTGGGTGCCATGCCAAACTCGACGAGCTGCTGGAAGATCTGGCCAGGAGACCTGCCTGGCTCTTGGAGATTCTGAAATGATCGTTTCATCAACAGGAACGGCTCTTCCATGGTGTACACTTACCTCGAGATCGGAGGGGTCGCTCGCGTCGGCCTGCAGACAGGTATCTTGGGGGCACCCGCTCGCCAGCGTTTCGTTGGCTGGATCGTCGGGCCGGAACACCAGGTGCCCCTGCTGCGCATGGTCTTCCTGGCTCGGACGATCACAGCTGCGATCGCCCTGGTGGCGTCGAGGGGCCCGCAAGGTTTCCGCTTGCGGTGTCGAAGTGGCAATTACCCTGGTTTCAAGGACATCTGCTTCAGGCGTGAACTCTAGACCAAGAGCATTGCTCTCCGCTTTACTGGGGGCGTCGATGGCTTCCCGGTCGGTAGGGATTAGATTTCTTGAGAAGGAATACTTCTGGACGATTGACGATGAATCCGCTGACGCCACAGAACAAGGACTATCAGTGGAATCCGAGGACCCGTCGGAGTCAGAAGACTCAACCGGACTCCTGACACGATATCCTCGCCAGTATTCGGGAGTGTCATGGACGTCGAAAAGGTCGCAGTCACAATTCGACTGGCATGACGGAAGGGGAGAAAGGAAAGGCGTGGGGCCATTGCAGCGCAGCCACTTGCTCGTTGCCTGTTTCGTGGTGCACATAGAGATAATGTTGTCCGGGACTGAAATACTGAAGTACTGAAAGGCTGAAAGAGTTAGGTTCTAAGGGAGGTGATGTTGATGTATTTCTCGAGTCAGCTTTATAAATCATAACGTACTGCCTGGTGCATTTGGGTGCCAGTGGGTATTCAATATTCGATTTGTATTGCTCAAACCAAAACACGAGTTTAATATTGCCCTGTTGAACCCGCCTGGGCCCATCTCTGGATTATCGAATCCCTACGTGTTGACTACTCGAGCGCCTTGTCATTGTTCTTCCCGCGCATGCAAACGCCTTGCTTCTCGTTAACAATGAAGACGTAATGGCACCATAGCGACTGAGGCGAGTGGTGACACTTTCCCGGGTACCAGTATTGTGTTTTGCCAGTGACGGAGACGGAGCGCTGGCAGGTGAGCAGAAGTGCCCACCGCTCGGACCGGCCGGGTCGGGGCACTCTGGCATCTGGTGCCAACCTAGCATCGCCTTTTGGCACCAAAAGCCATGGATCCCACGACTGATGAAAAATATGTCGTTTGCCAGTGATTATCAATTTGCATGAGCTCTGCGACTGACTAACATAAAATCAAGTTTCATGGTCGGGAACACCTATGTGCTCCCCAATTCATCTTTCCGAACCCATTCTTGTGACTAATATTGCTCCATGGTAGCCATACACCCCTCACGATTGGATTGCTGACATTCGGTTGGCACAAGCGAGCGGGTTGTAAGTCCTTATCACAATCAGATGCGCCGGCTTTCACAATAGCCATAGGGATGCATTTGCCCTGAATATAGGACACGAGGATTGGCAAAAGGCACGGGTGCTCGACGCTTACGCCGCCGCGCTACAATTGCGGACCGAGTTCAAGCTGTTTCTAAGCTTCGACATGACGTGAGCCTTCTTCATCTTATAGCCGGCTCCCATGCGCCACTGGCGTGTACAACGCAACCCTGGTTGCCTGCAGCTCCATTCCTGGTAAATCAGAAGCAGACGTCGAGTTCTTGCGCCAGTACTTGGAGCTCGTCGGGCACCACCCCAATCAGTTGTCTTATCGAGGGCGAGCCTTGGTGTCTACATTCGCCGGCGAGCAGTGCACCTTTGGGCAACCTTCATTTATGCAGGGGTGGATGGTGGTCCGGTCCGCATTGGAGGTCGTGTGCCCAGTAAGCACCTCTATACATATACATGCAATGATCGGGAACCTTAGTAGTGCATCGGGGCAAATGAAATTCTAGGTTCATCTTGTTCCGGCCTTCTTCATAGATCCAGCACGTTATCATGAGCTCGGTTGTATTGATGGGATCTTTCATGTACTCGGTGCCCTTCATCCAACGTGTGCTGTAGTGGTGCTGATCGAAAGGTGCCCTTGCAGTGGAACGGAGGTTGGCCAATTCATCTAAACAAGGACTCCCCTCCAGAGGACGTCGAGTGTCCTGTGTTGGACACTGACCTTCATCACCTCCGATGTCTGCAGGATCGTACATACATGGCGGCTGTCTCCCCGTGGTTCTTCACGGTAAGGTCAGCTTCTCAGGACCTTGCGGCGATTCCTTATCCTGTCTTGCATCGTCAGCATTATGGGCCAAAATCATGGAACAAGAATGTAGGTCTTTATCGTCTCTTCGTTCCCCAGGGGACCTGGAAGCTCTTCAGTGGATCTATCGCGGGGACGACTGGCTGCTTGTACGGCGATGGGAGCGCCTAATCGCTTGCAGAAATGCCATTGATATCGTACAGGTCATTTCTTGGAACGGTGAGGAGCATCCTTTGTTTCAAAGTATTCAGGTTTCATGACGATGGGCCGTCCGTGGCGCAAGACTATGGCGAATCGCACTACTTAGCGCCCGTGCGTGGCGCGCAGCCAAACTCACAAGCATGGGTCGATGGATTCCCGCATGCTCCATGGCTTGAGTTGAATGCATACTTTGCGCGCGCGTTCAAGGAAGGACGCATGCCGCCGATCGAGCGCGACAAGATCTTCGTCTGGGCGCGGCCGCACCCAAAGAATGCCATTGCGCCCGACACAATTCCCCGGCCGCGGGATTGGGAGCTCGTAAGTCCGCGGTCGCAAATCGCTCGCAGAACTATTAAGCACAAAGGGTTTTTTACAGGCGGATGACAAATTCTGGGTGGTCGTCTTCGCATGCGCTCCTTGCATCGCGCTGCTTGCCGTCGGTGATGAGCGCCCATACCGTGTCGCCTGTCCCGCTGGTGTGTCGAAGCTATCTTGTCCGTTGAGAACCGGCCACGGGATGCGCGCGGAGTTGGTACGCGATGGGGTCGTAGTAGCGCTGTGCCAACCAGAAGAATACCGATTTCGCGCCGAACCGGAAGTGTACAACTTCAACGTCTACGTCGCAGCTTCCGAGTAGTTTTTACAAAAGGACACCCCCAAAGATATGAATATGTACATCAGATGAAGCAATAAGGATAGGGTTGGCGTTCTCAGCGACCGCCTCTGATAAGATCTGCGCCAGTCAATTCGTCCTTGGCAGCCCCGGGGTCCCGTCCGGCTTCGAGGCCCTGCGTCGAAGTTGTGGTCGCATTATCTTTCGTTTCACCACAGCCACAATCATACTCGTCATCGAGATGCGCGCAGTCGAAGATGGGCTTTTTTAAGCGCTCATTCACCTGGTTGTGAACGAAACATAGCCTGAGGAGGAAGGGGGTTCAATCACATCGGACAGCGGACCTGGGAGGAAACGAATAATTACCATGCGGATGCAGAAAGGCGGGAGGCAGTTTGCGGTGGATAAAGCTTCAATAGTTGCTGGAACTCGGCTGCGCATTCGCCACATGGGTATAGTCGCGAAGTTAGATAGAAATAAGATTTGAGCGCTTCGCGCTCGTCGTCGGTCGGATGCTCATATGCAGAGTCAGTGAACATAATTGGGCAGTAGAACGGTGAAGGATATACACCTCAGGGTACCTGAGGGTCATTGTATGCCTACGAGACGATCAATTGCAACGCCGGGGCTACTCGCGTTTGCTGACTCACAAGAGCTTCCACGTAGCGCGACCCAAGGCAGCTCTACAGTTTCGCGCTAAGCGCTTTCCGGCGCGACGAATATATAGATGAGAGCGTACTTTGCTGTCTCGTTCCCTAGCTTTGACATGATGACACCACCCGTTGCATGGGGCATCGCCGGTGGTGGGTCATGGTCCTGTATCGGAAGCGCGTGGAAGTCCTTCTCGACACCACCGTCGTCAAACAAAGCGCCCGTGCGGGGATCGAGGTATGGGGGAACCGAATGATGGAGGAATGCGAACGAGGCGAGAAGGAGCTGAGCGGAAGATAAGGGCCACTATGAAAGTAGGGTGTAAAAACGGGTGCGCGAACGTACGAGCACGAGAACAACGATCAGAAATAGTTTGGTGAAGCGAGATAGCATCGTCGATGGGTCTCCAGGTCAGATGAAGAAGAAGAGGAAAAGAATATCTTGATTGGATGACGGTGAGGTGCACTATTGGAGCGACTTTGTCGGCTTGGACTAGATTTTCGTCCTCCTTGTTCTAATGGTACTGTCTTTAGCGATGCAAGGTGTGATGAAGCGGAACGGAGCGGACTGATCCGGCCCGGTCGGGCGCTCCCTTGTCCTTTTGCATCTGTCCTTCAATTGGTCGTTACGTGGTACGTGGCGAAAGACACTTCGCTCGAGTTGTCATGTTGACATACTGCACGCTTGGATCTCTGTGCAAGAAAGCAAACGCTTGAGAGCAGCCGCACATAGTAGTGCCAGTCATCACTGGATCAGATGGAAACGGCAAGACACTTCGGCAGTCCTGAGATCTGACATGATCTGACAGCCCATCCCCGTCTTTTCCTCTTTTTGGTCTCGCATAGATCGTGCTCGCAATTTGGTGTTGGTTAAGAAAAGGCTGCTAGAAGGCTGGGGGAACATGGTGCGTAGTCGAGACACCGGCTGAATTGCGAGCCAACTAGGAAAAATCGACCCGAGCGTCACGACCGCGACAACGTACATTGTAATAAGACCAGCAATAAGAGAAGAGAATAGGAAATAAAATGGTAATAATACTGACACTCCGCCTCTCACATCCTTGATTGGCACTTGTGGCGCCGCCTCTGCTTCATGCACTACTCATGCACTTCTCCGAGGACTCTGGGTATATCCTTTTGATCCTCCACGCGAAGAACACCCCGATCTCCCCACCGATCTTTGGGCCATGCTCCAGAGGCACTCTGGGGGCGGATTCTTGCGATGTCGGTCCAGGGAGTCGCTGCGCGCGCAGAAGTCGCCACACCGATCGCAAAACGCGATCCTCAATGGATGGGACTCCGTTGTGTCACAGTGGCGCTTGAACACCCCCCAGCCCTTGAACCCAGCCTGAGAGGTGACACACAGCCGACACTTGAGCTTCATTGGCTGCGAGGAGCGTCCTGTGCCGTTTATTTAAGCGTCTGGGGATCTGGAAGGGGTAGTGTTCTGCCGGCTCCCCTGGCTTGTCATTCTGGGTGCCGTAGGCCTCCGCATCTCGCTGAACTGTGCTGTGAATGTGTTCCCAAAGCTTCTTCCGCTCTCCTCCCAACCCATAGCATGTGTTCCTGCACAGGGATTGCCACGCACTCCTGCTGGAAACTTGGTCCTAGCAGCAACTGATGGGGCATTCGCTGCGCATTTGGGATCACGACCCCACTGCCTTGGATATCTCATTGGTCTGTTCTGGGGGGCCTGACCTAATCTCAGTATGAAAGAACTCAATTGTGTCCTTGGCGCCTATTCGGAACAAAAGGGCCCGAGTCTGTCCTTTGTCTCGGCAATTCGACGTATGTCACCTGGAGGTACACTACAGGCATTTAAAATCCAATATAAAGTCCCCGCAAGGCATTTACTTGCATTGACATTTATCCAACGTTGTGTAGAGACAGGTAGAGACAGGAGCGTAGCTACATATGAGTTAGTTGTTTGCTAGGAAGGAAAAGAGCGTAACCACAACCACTAACTTCAGTCGATGAAGGGAAGGACTTGTTTCGGGTTGTTGGGAATACCTACTTAGGGATATCTGCGGCATAACTCCCACACCTTGGTCCTGGCCATTTACCCACCCCACACGATCACCCGTTCCGTGAAACACATGCCCTGCATCACATCGGAAGTAGCCGACCTTCCCCACAAGTGTACACACCCGCCCAGGGGGCAAGGTTACGAAACCGGACACCGGACAAAGGGCGGCGCTACACTAAAACCTAAAGGAGTTTTCAACCCCAGTTAAATAGTTGTCAATGGCCCCTCTCGCCCGTACGTATTCAACCATGTCCAGCCTCACCGAAGCCTGGCTCCCCGGTCCCAAATCTCTCTCCTTCTACACCCGCACATACCATCCTTCTTCTGGTTCCCCGCGTGGCGCCGTTGTCTTCATCCACGGCTTCATTGAACATGTCGCGCGCTACGAACATGTCCACAACCGCTGGGCCGAGCGCGGCTTTGTCGTCTTCACGTACGACCAGCGGGGTTTCGGCCGCACAGCGCTCGACCCAAAGAAGTCGCCAGAATCGTCGTACGGCAAGACAGGGGACGTCGACCAGATTGCCGACATTGCATGGGCCCTGCGCGTCGCTCAGGAGGCGAATCCTACGGTGCCGCTTTTCCTCATGGGTCACTCTATGGTGCGTGCGTGCGCGCCCACACCCCCCGCTTCTGGGCCCTACGTCGGTTCGCGTGCCGCGAGTCGTGGCTGATGGCACGCTTTAGGGGGGTGCGCTGGTCCTGTCGTTCGCGACGCGCGCCAATACGCAGGAGAGCGTCTCGCAGCTGTCGGGCATCATTGCATCGAGCCCTTGCCTTCGCCTCACCAAACCGCCAGCGAGCGTCGTCCGCTGGCTGGGCGGCTTCATGCGTACGATACTTCCCAACCAGAACATCCCCGCGTCAGTCGATTCCAAGGTGCGTCGCGTCGGCTCCTCGTTCAATAGCCGATGAGGTACCCACACGAACTCCGTGCGCACACTACAGTACTTGTGCCACGATCCCGCCGTGATCAAGGATAATGACGAGGACAAGCTCATCCGTCGTAGCGTGTCCCTCCGCGCCGTCGATGACATGTTGAACAGAGTACGTTGAGCGTCCCGAGTGCAAGGTCGTACGGTTTGATACGAATGTTTTCTTAGGGCGAGAATTTGGTTGTCAAGGACTACAAGAAGTGGCCTACGGCTCTCCCAGTACGATTACACCTTCAACCGCCCCCATTTGTCGCACTAATGCATTGTTAGGTCTTACTCGTGCATGGCACAGAAGACATGGTGCGCCGAGACTTCCCTGGATAAAATATGCCATTTATTTATGCAGTGACCCTTTAGGTGTGCTCTGTTGAGGCCGCGAAGCAATTCATAGAGAAGCTCCCTGCCAGCGACAAGAAAATTTCACTCTACGATGTTCGACCCTTTCCCGTTTCTCGGCTTGTTTGAATAGACGACATCTAACAGTGCGCATCCTTTAGGGTGGATATCACGAGCTTCAAAATGAACCCGACGGCGTTAAGGAGAAGTTTACAGATGAATGCGCAGCCTGGGCGGAAGAACATTTCAATCCTGTGGGTGGGGAGACTACTCAAGCCAGGCTCTGATTTTGTTTCCCGATGTTCATCTCAGAGAAGTTGTCAAGCGATGCAGATATTCTTCCCATCACCTGTTTTTTTTTTTTTCGGTTTTGGCTTAATTTCCCGACACTTGGGCGAGCCATGTGCGTCGATGGTCATGTAATCTAGTAGCGATACCTGTCCACAAGGCTGTCGTTCTACAAAAGTAGCCCTCATGGGCTCAGTAGCTTAATAGCCTGCCGCACCAGGTGCGCTGTCACCTTCGCGTCGCAGGCGCAAAAGCACCTCACGGTACCGCGAGAGCTCTGTCGTCCCCGGTCCCGCACGTGCAAGCGTCTTGCTTTGCGAATTTTGCAGTTCGACAAGGTCACAGATGCGGTCCCACGTCGTCCCGCGGGATAGAGAATCATTCAATACCGCAAGGTATTCGGCTTCTGAATCTCTGCAACCGGTTACCCATCAGAAAAATAGGGAGAAATGGAGCTAAGGTGCGAGAAACGCACTTGTTTTCACGGATCTGGCGTTTTCGCATGCCGTTGTAGTCCTCGTAGAATTGGTCAATCGAGCGTTCAGCCTTCGAGATTGTCTCCTGGCGGCGGGTCTTGGACCTCTCGTCGCGTGCTTTGATCTCTTCCTCCTGGCTCTCACGCCACTGCCTGTTGGATTTGGAAGTCAGTCCCTCCAATGCGATGGAAGAGCGAAAAAAAAAGGACAGACCGGATGACTTCGGGCTCCTCCGCATCAATCGGTTGGGTCAGGATTGGGGTGGCCGAGAGGGCCGACGGCTGCGGGCGCGGTGCAAAAGGCGGAAGTGCACCGAACGTGGGTTGGGACGGGGCCACGTCGGCTGTCTGGGGCTAGTTGTCAGCAACATGCCGGTCGATGTGCACGCGTGAATGCGGGCGCAGCAAATGCTGGCATATAACTGCGGCAACATCGTATCATACCTGTGGCATGTCGAGTTCGGGGAACTCGCTCTCGAATTTTCCGATCGCGTCGTCTTCGTCGTGGCCCGTGACCCTTACTTCTCGTGGGGGTGCAGGGCTTCCGAAGGCGTCCAGGTCGAAGGGGCCGCCAGAAGGAGGCGGGCTGCGCGGAGGCGGAGAGATGAAAGTTGGGATGGCGTCCTCGCCATCGAGGGATATGTCTGGGAATGCGGTCGCTGCGCGTTCAAAATCGTCGTCGAGGAGGTCGGTCATTGGGTCTTGTTGTCGTCCGGTGTCGTCTGCTGTAAGGCGCTGAAGACGGTTGGGGGCGTGGGAAGAAGAACGGATGTTTCGTTTCGGGAAGAGCCGAGGGCAGGCGAGGCCAGAGCGGAGCAAGGCAAGAAGGCAAGGCAAGGCATCTCAGAACACAGGCACTCAAATGACCAGACACTGACCTCGTGTTGGATGATATCAGTATTTGTATGTACGCCCCACTCTCCCCCAATTGCGCCTGTTGTCTTCTTTCTCTCATGTTTCGCCTGCTGAGCTGGATCCCAGGTTGTTGTGGCCCTCGCTACATCAGGTATCACGACGAGAAGGACTCTCCCGACATCCCTGATCGACATCCCACGTTTCCACACGTGCCACCACCACCTGCTCGGCCTATCCCCGTGAGTCACTATCAAAGGCGGCTCATCGACGAGGATTTTCCCCAGGCCTTCAGACGGTTCTCAAATGACGCTAACTACTACCAGTATCCAATGCACAACGAAAAGGTTGAAGTGACCCACGGTCCTCGGCACAGTGCCTCGCCACCGCCTCGTGTTCCGCACCGAGAAATGTCACGGAGGGCGTCAGGCGGCGAGGCCAATTTTCCAACCCGCGCCCCAACCCGTTCCCCAACCCGCGCCACAACCCGCGCCCCAATCCGGTCCCCAACCCGCGCTCCAACCCGCTCCCCAACCCGCGCTCCAATCCGGTCCCCAACCCGCGCCCATGGTTCCCAGCCCCAGAATGGCCCTGCCAAACGCCGACGCATCGCCGATGAGACCCTCGCCGCGATCGAACGTGGCGAAGTACAGCTGCAGGGCTCGACTTATTCTTTTCGCGATGTCGTTTCGCACTCGATAGATAACACACTGTACTTCCCACCCGACTCAATCCTTGCCACCTGGTCCACCTCCACGCCCGCCTCGCCCTCGACGTCGCCGGCCCAACTGGAGCTTTGTGAAGGCTCGACACTGCAGCGTGCACGCGCCCTCCTCCAGGAACTCAACTTCAGCGCGGCGGGCGACAGTGGAGGCCCGGCACGAGTCGGCGTGCTCAATTTTGCCAGCGCCACCAAACCTGGCGGCGGCTTCCTCTCTGGCGCGCAAGCGCAAGAAGAGTCCCTCGCCCGTGCGTCGACGCTCTACCCATCCCTCGTCACTCCGACGGCCACCCAATTCTACGACCTGCACCAAAGGGACCGACGCGACGGCTTCTATTCGCATGCCATGATTTTCTCGCCGTCGGTGATCGTTCTCCGTGATGATGCCGGCGCATGGGTTTCGCCGCATCAGATCGAAATTGTCACGAGCGCGGCTGTTAATGCGGGCGTCGTGCGTCAGCGAGCCGGGGAAGATGCTGGTCCAGATACCGGAGCGCGGATCGAGGGCGTCATGCGCGAGCGCATGGCGCGCATCCTGTTCCTCCTCGAGAAGCAGGGTATTCGCAACATCGTGCTCGGCAGCTTTGGCACGGGCGTCTTCCGCAACGACGTCAGCATGATCGCGGATATTTGGTTCGATTTGCTGGCGGAGGAGGGTGCTCGGTTCATCCACTCTTTTGATCGCGTCGTGTTTGGCATCGTCGATAAGCGAACGGTAGCGAGATTCAAGGCGGTCTTCGAGAGCCGGATCGACGCGCAAAATTCGGCGATTTGGAGTCGAGAAACCCCAAGCGGGACGCCCCGTACTGTGTTGCGGGTCGTGGAGTGATATGGCACTTCAACATCCTTGATCCCGTCGTGCCCGTGTCGTGTTGCGTGGTGGGTAGTCGCTACAGCTCAGATGCTTTCCAATATGCTGTCTTACAAGTTTTACAAGATCTCCTCAGGTCGAACTGTCTTTTTTCCGCATTCGCCTATTGTTTTGTAGTGTATTCGTGGCAACCCTTTCTTTATGCATACCACTTGCTTGCACCATCATGACCGCTGGTTAGTCAAATATTTTTTCCCGTATCCTAGCTTTTGCTGGAGCTTTATGCTCGCGTGTATATACTTACCCATACTTACGTGCAGGAGATCTTGCCTTCAGATATTGAGACGTTCGAGGAATACATTCATTTGAGCCCCAATCCTCAACCAGGAAAGTCGTATTTTTTTTAGAGCGGTATGAAAAGACTCTTTGTTCAACAAGTGGTTTCGACCCCGTTGATGTGAGTCCCGTATGCTTGTTTCGGGCCGCAGTGCGCAGTAGATCGCGAAGAAGCAGCGTGCTTGTGCGCCGGCGCATTTTGCCTACTGTATTCGCGATGCATGTGGGTCTGTCTTGCTGTCTTGAGCACAGATAGATAGATAAGGCCCTGACGTTACGTGCTTCTCCACAGAACATATCATGATGCGCGCGTAGAATGCGTGCCCTACACGTGGGGTCCATGACCCCATCTTGCCCACCCAGGCCTTCTGAGAGTCCACCCACACACATACATAGACCAAGCGAACGCCCCCTTGTTCCATCCACGCGTCTAGACTCCGGATGTAGCGCCCGCAGCTTTTCTGATCGCGCGGGGCAGCCCCCCGCGGACTAAACGCTGACGCTGGAAGGACACACGAACCGATCGATATGCCCTTTCTGGAGCCCCAGGCCTGGGAACCGTTCGGAACATTCGCAGGGTTGTAGGGCGCGACCAAGTGAAAGCAGTGGCAAAACAAGAATGGGACCCGGGCCTTGGTATTGGGTGCGACGCCCTGTCCCGGGCTTGGTCCCGATCCCAAACCTCCCCGGACAAGCGCCGGCCCTACATCCAAGGCAGATCATGCGACTTTTTTTTTTTTTTCTCGTTTCAAAGAAGCATACGCTATGCATTCAGGTTGACCCTGAGTTCGCAGTTCGGTGCCACCTTGCTCGATTGTTCTTATCGCGCATTGCATTCTGCGTGTGGCTGCGGAAAGCTATGCATTAGGCCCATCTTTTTTTTTTTTGTTCAGTCCACTCGTCCTTGTCCTTCCGTTGGTCGCAGATCGCTTCTGCATGACGAGCCCTGACATGGCCTGACAAGGAGTCGTTGGCAACAAAACCCATCTCACCTTCCTTATTCGGTTACTCGGTTACACTCCCCAAGGGTCATCCGGTCATGCGCCGTGCCTCGCGTTCATGGATGACGCTCGGATTGGCGGATCGCTCACGGCGCGCATGCGCTTGGTAACCGCAATTGTGCATTGCGCCGCCTCCGCCGCCACGGCTGCGGCCAGGCTAGCAACTTTGGGAAGAAGATGGGAATACGGCCGCAATTCTACTACCCGGAGTGGCAGGCGCGTGCCCCGCGGCTTGTATCCCGTATCGATCCCCCAACGAATCGTCCTGTTCTCCCCCTCCGACCGTTCGCGCAGTCCGCAGAAGGAGAAACCTGACTCGTATTTGTCGGCCGTGTCCATCTCTCGGTGATTCTCGACGCGCTCACAAGAGTGCCACAGACCGTATAAAACCGTATTACTGTGGCCGGGCATAGCAAGACAGCATCGTCCCATTCCTCCTCGGCGATTCTACTTCTAATGGCTGCGACACATTCAAACACATCGACAACCAGCACTCCTGTACTCAGGAAACATCTGGTATACTTTTTCCCCGAGGCGGACGTGACATTTAGGGTGTGCCACAAACTCACACTCGCCTTTCTCAAACTGACGACTTCATTCGTAGGTCGAAAACCATCTGTTCAAAGTTCACAAGCGCTTCTTCTTTCGTGAATCGTCCTATTTCTCGTCCTTGTTCGATTCCCCGCCATTCCTTGTCATGACCCACCTGGACAGTCCAATACTAATCCGGTGGTCTTGAAAGACACCTCCAGCGAGGAATTTGCAGCTCTTCTATGGGTATTTTATAATCCGTATGTATCTATCAAGTCCTGCGACTGGTTGATTGATCTACAATTAGGAAATATTCCATATATACCGCCACGGTGGAAAAGTGGACCCAGATCCTGACCCTAGCCCAGAGGTGGAGCTTCCCAGAGGTCGAGAGGCTCTGCGTCCGGGAGCTCGACAAGCTGCAAATACCCGCTGTTGAAAAGATACAGCTTTATCAAGATTTCAAGTTGGACAAATCGACTCTGGGCGTGTCGTTTGCGGAGCTCACCATCCGCCCTGGGCTTGTGAGCCTGGAAGAAGGCTACAAGCTCGGAATGGAAACGGCGCTGCAGATCATGCGGGCCCGAGAATCGTATCGTGGCCTTTACTCTCGCCCAAGGCCCTCCGCCGCTCAGCTGAAGGATTCTGTGCTTCCCTCGTTGATTCGCGAAATATTTTCAGTGACTTGGACGACGCCGATTTTGAAACCCTGGTAGGTGACCCCTCTATACTATGAGGACCCTAATGATGTATCATGTCTCTCACTCTTCGAAGGCGAAGGGAATTTCCTCCCCGCCGCCACCAGCACAGCAGCAGCAGCAACAACAACAACAGCAACCGCAACAGCCCCCGACGGCTGATAATACAACCGCAAGGGGAAAAAGTCGGCTGTGGTGGATCCCTTCGTGATCTGAAGGTATGCCGATATGGTCCTTCTGTTCGATCACATCTGAGCACGGTTCGCACTCGCAGTTGCGCTGTTTTTTCCTCTTGTCGCCGAAAATTTGTAGTGTCTTGTACCCCGTTTGTATTGCGCATTCTGTATACAGTATCTATTTGATTGAAGGCTAAGATTATATACGGCGAAGATGAGCCTCCCCCTGCAAGGGCAACGATATTATGTAGGATCATTTGATCAATCATCGCGTCAGTATATCCGACCGTAACCGTGACCTCAACGTAATTCGGAAGTTGGGACTGGGCCTGGACCCGCGCCCGTAGCTTCAGGGTCAAGCGCTAAATTCTCCCCAGATAGGCAGGCGGCAGCAGCAAGCAATTCGGGATAATTTCCTGGCCATCAGTGCTTGAATGCGCTCAGTTTTGGGCGAGTGCCCATTGTAGGACTTGTTCGTACGGGTTTGTGGCGCTTTCACTGCAGTTGATTGTCCCCATTCACTCTCCAATTCCCGCTAATCCCGAACTTTGAGGCCGAGAGCAGAAAGATCTAGACTTTGCATGCGGCATTCTGAGTCGGATCGAAGCACTGTTGTCGTGTGTCCATCGTCGCTCCCAAATGGGTGCACTTTTGTCAAGTTGGACATTCCACGACGCATCTTTGAATACGTACAACCTCCCGCTAAGCGACGGACGGGCCCAATGCCGCTGCATGCGTAAAGCACGGATCGCCGGCCTCATTCCGACGGTGGTAATTTTTCCTCCCTCCTCCCCCTCATTATCTCCCTCTTTCTGTCTTATCTTCCCCTCCTCTTACGACCCCGACGACCCAGTGACGCTACCATTCTTTATTCCTGGAATCATGGACACCACCAATGACCTCAAGCAGAGCGGCGGCCAGCGCATCGTACGCCACTCTGAATATTACATTTATGGAGGGGACATCATCTTCCGCGTAAGTCGATCCATGATGAGTATCACGTCGGATCCCAGTGGTAACCATCGGCAGGTTGAAGACACTTTATTCCGAGTACATCGCTACTTTTTTACGCGCGAGTCCGCGTTCTTTCGTAGCAAGCTTCCCCACCCGCCGCCCCCTGGAGATTTCTCAAAAGGTTACTCGGATGCCCATCCCTTAGTTCTGGAGGATGCACTCGAAGTCGATTTCGAGCGCTTTCTTTGGGTGTTCTATAACCCGTGTGTTTTTTTTTTTTGCCATACGTATCGATTTTTCTCCCTCCTTTTGACCAAACGAACGATTTCAGAAAATACTCGCTCTACGATGCGACCGCAGAACAGTGGACGTCCATCGTAAAACTCGCTCATCAGTGGGATTTTACCGCGATCAAGGCACTTGCCGTCCGCGAGCTCGAGCGGCTCGCGATCCCGCCTCTCCAAAAGATCGCCATCTATCACCGATATCTGATCGATCGCACCCTCCTGCGCGCAGCGTATGCGGCATTTGCGACTCGTGTCGAACCCATCACAATCGAAGAGGGTCAGGAGCTCGGTCTGGAGACCGCCTTGCAGCTCGCACGTGCTCGTGAACTCGCGCGAGCTCCAGCAAGTGATGGGAAGCGGATCAAGGACGCGCATGCTTCTGTGAATGTTGCAGGTGCCGGACTCGATGAGCTTATCCAAGATGTCTTTCAACTGCCACCGCCTGAACAAAATCCTGACCGTCACGTCACTCCACTGAACCCTACTAGGTAAAAGTAATACCGTCACGAAGGCCCATGCCGACCAACAGTCGGGCACCCAACCGAACGGAGCCAGTTCCAATGACCCAAACTCAGTTAAAGGTAGGTGGCGTAAGCGCCACGCCCCTCGCTTCGTTTTACTAAACTTCTCGCGTAGGTACTGGCAATACGCCCAATGTGGTGACTAATGGCCATGGCAAGCAAACACCTGACGGTGTCGCAAATGCCCAAGCGAATGGGGTTCCAAACACCCAGGCCAAGGGCCGGGCGAATGGAAAATAAAAGTCATGCTATGTACTCCATGGACGCGGTGGGTGCGAGGGCTGGTGAATGACCATGATAGAAGGATTTACTGGCGACGGAGCTGGGAAGGAAGAAGCAGCTGAGGATCGCAATAGCGTAGACAACTTGATCGGATCCTTTTGAGAAGGAAGCCATGCTCTCTGAAGCTCGCGGGCGTGTTATCGGGAAAAAAACCTGATATCAGAGTGATACCAATGGGGTGAATTTCTCCAGAGCACATCACTGGTATTTTCCGTACGGAACAGCCCTTTTGTGGACTCGGAGGACATACACCTGCAAGGCACTGGCGCGAAACTGAACGGGTGCGTGGACCAGGTTATCGGTCAAGCTGAGATCGATTCATTTCCATCTCCGTCGGTGAATCGGTCCCCCGTCTCGGAGTCATTGTGACCTCGATCTTTGACATACTTGTTGCGCCCCTTGGATGAACACTAGTACTCTGGCTGTGAATATGTGAATGATCATCACATCAAAAGGAACTCATTGTTCAAATCACGCTACGCTTGCTCGTTCTTTTCTTACATCAAGCTTATCGTCGCGCACAGACAGCCTGGGTGATACTTTGGCCGGGAGAAAATAGAGATATTTGCGTAGTATTTGATGCTGCATTTTTCGTCAAATACTTTGTAAAGTATATCTGTTGTCCCGATCGTCCTCATTCAAAGTCTTGTGCATTTGCATCAGAATATCACTGGCACAGGACTGGCCGCAGGGGTCTCCGCGCTGGTGTGGCGATTCGATGTGGAATATGGAAGACATGATGAGGCACCATTGCGAACACCATAACCTGACCATTTCGGCGGATCTGCCAAAGAGGGGTCGTAACTCAATACTCAATGGTATGGCAGACTAGCTAATGGTCTACCCAACACCAAGCGTCCTTTTATTCCCCAGCTCTTGTGCCACTCATGTACTACTACAGGTTTCAACACTCTACTGGTTGAAATATAGGTGCGTGATCATAATATCGTGTTTCTATTTCATACCATTGGCCTTCTCTCACAATTCACGACAATTATTATCGCGTTTGCATCGCCATGCCTCGTGACCCAGCCACTCGGATGCCTGGAGTTTCGTCAAGGCTTTCTGTGTATCAATGCGCTCAGAAAGATCGGCTACCAGTCCCTACTAGGCCGAAATAAGCCGTATATAGTCACCTGTGGCTTATTGCGCCGAGCCGGGTTCATTTCGCGAGCTGCACTTTCTTGAAGGCCCATCGTGATACTTTCTGCTCTTGTATCACGATTTTCTCGATGGTGCGTGAACCCGTGACAGGACCCTGGTTTTCTAGATAGAGGACTCGTGAAATATCGGTATCTATCGGGGCTTAGCTTCTGTGATGACCAAAGTTGTTGGGGACATCTCGATCGACCTGCTAACTAAGAAAAGACCCCAACCGCCCCATGCGTGCCTTGAGTTATGTCGAGTTCAGCGCTCTATCCAGTGATAATACCTTGGACTGTTGCGTGATGTGCGTGTAAAACGCAAGTCCCTCCAGTGTGTTCCTTTCTTCTGACGAGTTCCACAGGTTGAACCTGTCCTGGTCCTATCTGTCATCCCTGCTGACGGTAGTTGGTCATGTAGTCGACGCTGGCGTACTCAAGAGCTTTCCGTTCCTCTGCCGTCTCGATCAGTTGGAACCCACACCATATCTCCGTGCCTTTCTGTACAGTGATCGGCCGCGCGCAGCAAGATTTCCCTTTCCCGGAATTCAACCATCTTCCAGAGGGAAACCCTCTGCCCAGAAAATGAATCAGATAGAAGTCGATTCAACAAAGTCCTTCCACAAGAGTATGGCTGCGGAGGGATAGTTGATACGTGTCCGCTGTCGTTGCCGCAATTGATTCAAGAATCTCTGGAACCCAGGGCGTCCGACGCGAAGCAGTAATGATAAAGTTCGGCAACAGCTGGATCCTACTTTCATTATCACCGCGTCATCGCTCAAAGAGAACGATACGGGAACTTCTTTACGCATCACACCTGACCATGCTTACTGATATCAGCCTCAGATTGGTGCATGCGCTAGATTGGGTCTCCACTCGAATCTCGAACCCAAGCACACAGATGCCCACATACCTGAACAAGCCCTCTTTCAAACCCCGAGACTATGGTGTGTAGCGCGCGTATATCTACGGTGGCGGAGCGCTGCCTCATGGGCCTGGCCTGGCGAGAACCATCGATATGCCGTCTCCGCAGCCCGAGGTCCTGTGTCCACGTTGATTTTCCGCAGGAGACGACGTGCCTGTTCTCTCTTCCTTGTCTGCGTGGCGTGTGCAATGCCGTGCGCTAACAACGTGGGCCGGCCGAGAGAGAAAGTGGTAAATTCCACACCTGCATCACTTTCTGAATAAGGCAGTCGCCACTGACGCCGCGTGACAACCCCAGAAATCAGGAAGGAAGAAGTGGACGTTGACGCAGTCGTGATGCTGGGGTACTCAGACCTGCCGGCAAATCTACGATTCACAATCGATCGCCCACGCACACTCACCTTGGTATCATGAGTACTGCTGCGGAGGCCATGCCTCTTATTCTTTCGACCTTCGGAACCCATTTATATCCAGCAATCCAGCAAATGTGGAGCGCACGGACCATACCTTCCATATTCGATCATCGGAAGCCTGCCTCCGAACCACGCGTTTAATACTATTACATCTTCAGTGCCCAGACTTGTGAATCATTCCCGGCGTGTGCGCTGGAACAATGAACACGAGGACTGCCCTGGACGAGATTCTGACGGCCATCTTGATTCCGCGATCGCAATGTATCCTCATGACTGGCTGGGTGACTTGGACACCAAATCCACTTGCGCGCGATGCTATCGATGTCCACCCCAGAAGACCAGGGCTAGGCACATGCCGCACCAGGTGGATCATCAATAGATATATATACAGCGATTCAAATGATACCAATGTGCCCTCAACACGGACAGTACCAACCTACTACTCCTCCCTCTTTCCCCCCTCTTTTTGGGCTTTACTTGCACCTCATAGCACTAACAATGCCGGCACCATCTCCGATGTCTGTTCTATCTTCAAACACAAACTTAAGTACCAACACCGCCCTACGCCACGATGAGTATTATATCGAAGGGGCAGATCTTGTTATCCGCGTACGTGGTTTGCCGATCGAGTATCGTGTCGTTGACTTAGACAGCAAGGCAATAGGTGGAAAGCACTCTCTTCCGCGTGCATCGCTATTTCTTGACACGCGACTCGTCATACTTTCAAGATAAACTTTCATATATACCATCACCTGGAGATAAGGGTTCCTCGGAGAATAACCCCCTAGTTCTCGAGGGTGTACTCAGGGTTGATTTCGAGCGCCTCCTCTGGATATTTTACAACCGGTAACTTCGTTCATACGCGTTCTTATGTTATCTGACCTATCGCTACAGGAAATACGCCCCTTACATCGCGACTGTGGAGGAGTGGACATCTATTTTGAAGCTCGCCCATGAATGGGACTTCATCGAGGTGAAAGCACTGGCAGTTCGCGAGCTCCAGAACATTACCATTCCGCCCCTGCAAAAGATCGTCACATACCAGAAGTACGAGATAGACAGAAACCTTCTCACACCAGCGTTAACGGCGCTCACGATACGTGACGAACCGATCACAATCGAGGAAGGTCGGGAACTCAGCCTTGAAACCGCGCTCTTATTGGCCAAGGCGCGCGAAATGGCGCGGTCACCCGTTTTCAGTGGCAAAAAGTCGGGCAACCCACGCTCTCCGGTAGCTCTTGCAGGAGTCGAACTAGACGCAGTCATCAAAGACGTTTTCGCCATGCCACCATCGCCCGCCTCCGCCTCCCCACCTCAAGCACCTACCGGACGAGGTACCCCTGTAGGTGGCCGTGACACGCCTCAACCCAACTCCCAGATGAACTCCAGTGGTTCTTCGAATTCCCACCAAGGTGGGTTTGTTGATAAGTTATTAGTACTTCGTCCTGCTGACCAGTTGGCATAGGGATAGATGGTCAGTCCAATGGCCACACAAATGGCATACCTAACGGCCACATGAATGGCACAAGTCACAGCTCAGTGTTCGGAAGTGCACCCAGAAGTATATTCACTGGACGTGGCAACCAGAAGTAGGTTTCTGGTGCTCAGGCTTGCCACCGGGAGTAAAAGTGGCCCACTTCGAGGGGCTCGCATTGTGCGGATTTGAAGAGCAGGATGCAGTGACGATGTTACGATGTCGTACCTGAGTAACCTTCATTGAGAATACATACTATTGGCGTACTATTGGTTTGATAAACTCTTCAGCGGCACTGGGCGGCAGCAGGAATCCAATATAAGGCCGTCCATAGATGGACTTCTGCTTCTCTGCTCCTAAAATCAGGCGAGCGTCGGCGCCCACGCATTCGACTCTTGCGTGCGTGTGCGATGTGGCGAGAAACGCGAGGATGACAAATGGCCGCGGAGATTCGGCCCGGGAGTTGAGACAACCATGGCCGCGCAACTGCCATCGGCCATTTCAACGCGTCCTTTGGATTCAGTTCGCCAAGTGTTACAGCAACTGAATTAGGTTCTTTAATGGAAGGCCGTGTTCAAGCTGGAAGTGCCTTGACTTGGGGTTGTCCCGAGGCGGTTCAAGAGTCCCAACCATACATCAGCTGAGCGCATCAGCCTTTGCCCGGTGTCAGTCGCTCGGCTCCGCGAGAGAGGATCGATGGCTACCCGCTTAGGGGCTACTATGGCTACCCGGGCTACCCTCGCGAGCCTCAACCTCAATGAGGGTCCCGCGTGATGCGCGACTCCACGCAGGCGCTACGTCCTATCGGTGGATCTGATCACAAGCCCGATAAGCGCGGCGATGAATGCAGACGATGGTTGTACGGACACCGCGGCGCGAAGGTGCGTTTAGGTGCCACACCTTGATCCACCGGTTCAGCCAGTTTCCTCAGGCTCAGTTTAGTTACATTCACTTATGTTCGAAGTCGAATACGCTCTCGCAGCCGTCTTTTTTCGTCATCCCGATCAGCCTGTTCCCACCCCTATATCGCTGAGATTCCATTCCTTTGGCGGCAGACGCTCTTGTCATTTGATGCCGTATTTTCTGGAAGCACCACCTGATAGATAACGGACTGTACATACAACACCCGCAGCTAAGAAAAGACGGCGTGGGGGACTTTTCCGAGTCAACCACGATGTATGGGATATGCATCAGCTTGTATCAGTTGACCGCATCGCTCTCATGGTGTCTCCCTGAGGATCAACGCAGCAAGACGGTCTCGTGAGCTTCACTGGATCATGCCCTAGCATGCCTACTCATATACTCATAGATCGATCGATGGCCCAAGCGAGTGCCTATTCCGATTCCGGGGTTCCAATGTGAATTTTCGCAAAACACACAGGTACCCACGGGACTGATCCATTCGGTAGTACTGAGTGTCCCCGTGCGTGGGCTTATGAAACTCTATTTCGAGTCATGTGGCGGAGTCCTACCCCAACGCTGGGACCGATACCATTTCTAAAGCCCCAGCCGAGAAGTTTCTCCGAGCGAGGAGGCCCGGGACTTGGACCCCTTGCCTGGGGTCGTGTACGTGGCACCACCCGTCGCGCATACGTGACGAGAGTGGGTGGGATGTCAATATGTATTCAAAGCTTTGCGTTATTCTTCTAAACCGAGAGACCGTTCTTGGGATACCCAGGCTGTGGGAGCTAGACCCATCGAAGCTGGTTCCGAATGAACGCGAGTATTCAAGCTATTCAAGGGTCATGCGGATCTGTTCGCGATTGGCGTCAGATAACACAACAGCCCCGGTACCCTCGTTTTCCATCAGCTCGTGGTGTATCGCACCCTGGCAAGTGCACAGCTGCGGATGCTGCGGGCTCCAGTGCCCACCCATCACCAGCGTGGCACCCGTTGAGGCCGCCATCAAGGACAATCACGGATGCGATCTTTCATTTGCCTCGGACACGTGATGTTAGCTAAGGGCCATGCGTTTGCCTCGCGTCCAGCGACATTACGCGTCCCTTCTCATAATTAGTCTCTGGGGGCTGGACTCGGCTGACCATACATCATGCATCATGGCGTGTATTGCTTGGCCGGCCGCAACCCTCCTGCCCAGGGTGGACATAGCTTCGCTCGTGCCCCACCCGAATCTCCCATGCGTTTCCTCACCTGCCTCCCGCAGCCCCCCATCTCGACCAGAACGGAACTCCTGGCCCCGCTTCTTTTTTCGATCTCTGCGTGCGCCTCAACTCATTCACTAAACCGGTATATAAGCGTGTTGGCACCCGACCTCTGAGATAACACCATCATCTATCGTATCCACGTCTCCAATCTCTTCCCACCCAACATCATGATGCCCATCCCCCAAACTCCTACGACCTTAACGGTTCCGGTACGACGTCACCGGAGCTATTTTATCCATGAAGCCGATGTCACAATAAGGGTACGTCTTATCTATCCCGTATCTTCCACTTGAGTTGACTACTCACGCCATGCCCAGGTTGAGGATTATATGTTTCGAGTTCACAGATTCTTCCTCGAACGAGAGTCTGCATATTTCAGACTACGCCTTGGCCCATCCAAAATACCCGGCCAGTTTCCACCGGGATCCTCAGAAGACCATCCGCTGGTTTTGGAGGAAGCAACGAGCGATGCGTTCGCTTGTTTCTTGTGGGTTTTCTATAACCCGTATGTCGTCCTCTATCTTCACCTCCCCGTCAACTGACGTTTCGAAGTAAATATTCCCTTTATGACGCCACGCCAGAACAATGGTCATTAATTCTAGACTTGGCAAAAAAATGGGGCTTCAAAGATGTCGAACGTCTATGCATCCGAGAACTAGAGAAATTGTCTCTATCCCCAGTCGACCGGATCCATATATATCAACGATTCGACCTTGACGACACGCTGCTTCTCGATTCCTACGAGTCCCTGACGACCCGGGATGAGCCCATCGAGGTGGAAGAGGGGGTGAAACTCGGCCTGCGGACGTCCCTTCAAATTGCACGGGCACGAGAAATGTCTCGGGGTCCCGACACAGGTGGAGGGCTACGAAGCCCTTCTGCGATTCAGCTTACGCCCTCGGACCTCCGCTCCTTACTCTCGGAGATATTCGAACTTCCCCGAATCCAGACGAACGGGGCGGCCTATGCGGGGCCATTCACCGCTCCCGTCAATCACTCGGACAGGCTTGACAGAGCATCGGCGTTACCTGCTGTTAGTACCAATTGTATTTTTTCTTCAACCGCGATGTTCTGACGGTCATCTCTATCGCCTTCTCAAGACGGTCCCCGCGACGCCGTACAAGCCAGAAGCACTTTCTCAAAGCGCTTCGACCTCGGAGGAAAACCGCCCGACAAACCATGCCATCAGTATCAAAATGCCCGTTCAGGACACCACAAAGGGTAACCCGCGAAACAAAAAGCAGAGCAGTACGTCCCGGTGGCCGAACTCGTGGGCTTACCTCTGAGGGGCCCCTGCATTTACAGATAAGTCATAGTTGTCGCGGTGCCGGGTGCCGTGTGGTGTCGTTTTATGCTGTATCTTGTCTTCGTGTATTGCACTGCGTATGGACCGAATGTTACATCATACTGTTGTATCTCTCGCGTGAACTCATAAGCCCTCGACGACGGTTTGTCCTCATACAAGCCGTGGTCGGTACTTTGACGATCAGAACCTACGTGACAAAAAGGACCGTGGCGTTGGGGCTTGTTAATGTGATGGAAGAAAGGAGTGGCGGCGTCATGTGCTTTGCTCGGGGTCCGTGTACTTCCAAGCTAGAAAGGGGAAGTCACATCCCCTAGATGGCAAGACGGGCGGAGACGTCGAGAAATAAATATGAGAGCATCGTAGTTCCCGCACTGACTGGACAGCACTCAGAGATGCGGCGTCTGCACCTGAACTGGTCTCTGCACGCGAAAGGGCGCAAGCACTTCATACATCAAAGACAGGAAAGCTCTACCGCTAGCGCTTGGCGATCAACGATCAACTCGGACCTGCTAGTGGCGATGACGCCGTCTTCTGCTGCGAACACTGGCGGTGCGGGGAACTCGTGTAACACTAGGGAACTTCGCATTTCTCTCCCTTCATGCATCGACGGATGACCTGCTTTCCCGACCCACGCCGCGAGATGACGCGAAGCTCACCCTTCTACCGCACTCTTACCATTTACCGTTCCGTCGCCAAAGTCCCCGTCTGGCTTCGGCGAAGGAGCGTGGCTCCAGTCGATAGGAGAACCACGAGGCTAGGGTAGAGGGTCTAGAAAGAGCCCAGCAACACGAGGCGTGATTGATTGAACGAGATCGCAGCGCTTTTGCTGGATTTATGAACCTCATGGCAGGAGGAGTACGAATCTGAGCACTCCGTGCTGCAGTCCTTTCGTTATCGACCCCCCGAAAACTTGGTTCGGGCGCTTCTTATGTCAACCAAGCAAATTCAACATTGCCCATTATGCGCGTATATAAGCGACGGGCTTCATGCGTTCAACACGTGTAGCCCACCTCTTTTTCTTCCCAACAGTCACCTTTCTTCCCCTCCCTTTCTACCTCCCTCCCCCCTGTTTTTCATTTGTATCCACGTTTTACGATCTGAGTGACGCTACCGTCACCACCACTGACGATCATGACTTCGGCCGTGAGCCCGAACCCAATGGGTGAGCGCATTGTGCGCAATACCGATTATTACCTTCAAGGAGGGGACGTTGTTTTCCGCGTATGTGGCTCTGCTGGTCGAGTGTCGCGTCGATTATTAACGATGACTCTTTAAACAGGTGGAACACAATTTATTCCGTGTCCATCGATACTTCTTCACTCGGGATTCTGCATACTTCCGGGAAAAACTTCCCCACCCTCCGCCGCCTGGCGAGTTCACCAAAGGATCTTCCGATAACAATCCCTTTGTCCTTGAGGATGCCCTCATCGTCGATTTCGAGCGCCTTCTCTGGGTATTTTATAACCCGTACGTCCTCGGTTTTCTTCGTCTTCTCGTGCTAGCTAACCTTACAATCCAGAAAATACTCTATCTATGAGGGAGATGTTGACCAGTGGTCGTCGATCTTGCACCTTGCACACAAATGGGAATTTGTCGAGGTCCTAGCATTTGCTCTCCGCGAGCTCGAGGAACTCGAGATGCCCGCCCTCCGGAAGATTATCCTCTACCATACTCATGACATCAGCCGAAACCTCCTTCAGTCGGCATATACTGCACTTGTTGTGCGCGATGACCCCATCTCAATCGATGAAGGTTGGCAACTTGGTTTGGAGACTGCGCTGCTGTTCGCCCGTGCGCGCGAAATTGCCCGAGCGCCCAGCAAGAGATCTGGAAACACCCACTCCCACATTAGTCTCCCGAATCACGAATTGGATGCGCTCGTCAGAGATTTATTCCACTTGTCCCTGCCCGAGGGAAGTGTACAGCGCCCTGCCACTCCACAAACGCACACTGGACGTGGCACTCCAACTGGTCGTAACACTCCTAAACTCGACATCCCGAATGGGACGGGTTCCCCTAACTCACATCGAGGTGGATCGGTGATGAATACCTATCCTTCCGTTTCATCTCATGCTGACTCTCCATTGTAAGGTGCCACCAACGGGGTCAACGGCCACGCAAATGGAACCACCAACGGTCGCTCGGGCCGCAAGTAAGGCTGCTCCAGCCTCACTGCCCGCCCAAGACGCAGGGGTGGCAAGGCACGCGCATGAAGGAGCTGGGAGAGTGTTAGGGACTTCGAGTGAACCAGAACCAAAAGGAGAGGCAGCAGCAGCAGCAGCGGAGGCGAGTCTGGATCTTGTTATGCACTTGGACATCAGTAAACGAGATTTTATGGAAAAGGTTGTTTCGGATGCGCATCGGACTGAGCCTGCGGCAACGCAAGGAAAAGCTGACATTGTAGAGACAAAGGCCGCTCAGGCGCAAGGCGCCCCATCGACTTCGAATGGTGTCGTGGACAAAAAAGGCCAGGGGCCTGCAAGGAAGGGGGAGACGGCGGAGCAGGACTCTGGCAATGTGCGCCCAGAGCGTGCCCGCGCTCGAAGCGCCCAAATGCCAACCGCCACAACGCCACAGGACGCGCGTTCCGAGCGCTCCCGCTCCCGGACGGCCGAGCCAACCAAGAAGGAGCAACTGGCAATCAACACGACCGTTTCCGATCCCGACCCACCGAAACGCGACACCACCCCGACCCAGACCCCGACCCGCGAAACTGCCTCTTCCTCCTTCCCCGCCCATGCCCACGCGCAGGCGCAGGCGCAACGCCCGACCGCAACCGCAACCCAGCCGCAACACAAGAAGCAGAGCGCGTCCACTGCCTCCGCCGCGACTGGCGGACTGTTCAGCTTCGTGTCCAACCTGATAGGAACCAGCGCCGGCGACCCCGGCTACGAGTCGTCTTCGCGCGAATCGGAAGACGACACGCCCATGGCCGGCGCGTGGCGCTCGCGGGAGAACAGGGCGCGCCAGGAGCGCGAGAAGGCTGAGGCCGAGGCCAGGGCGCGGGCGCAGGAGGAGGCGAGGCTGCGTGTGGAGGCCGAGGAGAAGGCACGCAAGGACGCGGAGGCGGACGCGGCTCGCAAGGCCAAAGCGGAGGCAAGGAAGGCGGCTGCTGCCGAGGCAAGGGCAAGGCGCGAAGCAGAGGCCAAGATTAAGGCAGAAGCCGAGGCCGAGGCTAAGCTTCAAGCTGAGGCCGAGGCCGAGGCCAAGGCAGTGGAGCAGGCGAAACGTGAGGCGGATAAGGCGCAGGCAGAGGCCGAGGAGAAGGCACGCAAGGAGGCGGAGGTGGCGGCTCGCAAGAAAGCAAAGAAGGCGGCTGCTGCCGAGGCCAAGGCAGCCAAGGCCAAGGCAGAAGCGGAGGTCAAGGCCAAGGCAGAAGCAGAGGTCAAAGCCAAGGCAGAAGCGAAGGCCGAGGCCGAAGCTAAGCTTCAAGCTGAGGCGGAGGCCGAGGCAGAGGAGGCGAAGCGTGCGGCGGAAGCGGCCAAGGCCAAGGAGGAAGCGGAGGCGCTGAGGGCAGAATGCGAAGCCAAAGCCAAGGCGGAGGAGCAGGCGAAGCTCGAGGCGGAGGCGCTGAAGGCAGAACACGAGGCCACTGAGGCCAGGGCCAAGCAGAGGCAGAAAAGGCCAGGAGGAAGCGGACAAGGCAAAGGCAGAAGCAGAGGCCCAAGCAACGGCCGCTGAGGAAGCTGAACGCGAAGCAAAGGCCAAAGCAGCCGAGGAGGCAAGGACAATGGAAGAAGCAGATGCAAAGGCCAAGGCTGCTGAGGAGGAAGCCAGAGCTAAGGCGGAAACCGAACGCAAGGCAGAGGCGAAGGCAGCAGAGGAGGCAAGGGCAAAGGAAGAAGAGGCGAAAGCCAAGGCTGCTCATGAAGCTGAACGCGAAGAAAAGGCAAGGGAGGCCAAGGTGAAGGCTGACGCTGAAGCGGCTGCCGCAGAAGAGGAGAGAAAGAGACGCGAGGCAGCCGAGCTGCGCCAAAAGCAGATCGACGAAAAAATTGCGAGGCAGAGAGCAGCAGACAAAGCCGTCAGAGCTGCCGGTGCTTCTGCCTCCAGTCCAATAAGTCCAGCATGGGGTTCTGGAAGCAGCTGGTTAAGCAAGGTCGCGTCAGGGGTGGTCTCAGCAATAGTCACCCCTGGGCCTGCAGACGAGCCAAGATCTCCTAAATTTGGGAGTCCAGAGCCGTTCCCAAAACCTCAGAACAAGAATTCCTCTTCTCCCGTCACAGACATCAGCTCCCGGAATCCTTTCTTGCGACCGCGACTATCGCCAACCAACCCTTCCCGTAGCCCAGCGTCCGCCCGAGCCACCTCGGCTAGATCATCTGCGAGCGTCGTATCTTCGGCGACCACCCTCGTGTCACCGGAACCCAGCACAACCAAGGGTGGTATGTACCTCTCCATATGTCGTATTATGCACTGGCTCACAGTTTTCCAGGCGTGGTCGGCGAAGACAAAGAACGCCAGACTCCAACAGCGGCTGCCACCTCAGCGGGACGAGTGGCTGATAACGAGACTAAGCCCCAGCCAACAGAGGCGACCACGGATAAGCAACCGACCACTGACGCAGTGGAAAGCACCCAGACCCTCTCAGCGGGACAAGCTGATAACGAGACTAAGCCCCAGCCAACAGAGGCGACCACAGATAAGCAACCGACCACTGACGCAGTGGAAAGCACCCAGACCCTCTCACAAGTGGCTGATAACGAGACTAAGCCCCAGCCAACAGAGGCGACCACGGAAAGGCAACCGACCACTGACGCGGTGGAAAGCACCCAGACCAGCGACAAGCCAGTGCAACCCGCAGCTCCTGGTGCCTCAAACGAGACGCCCACCAACTCTGCTCCCGACTCCAGCGAGGCTGATAGCGCACAGGGACATGAGACTGCTCCCTCAAAAGCTGTGGGCGAGTCCGAGCCTAACAATGACCCTATTGCTACCGTTCCCCCTCCGCCCGATGCTTCCACACCACCCCCGCTCGTCCTGAAAAAGATGCTGCAGTGGCCAAGGAGCCTGCCTTGCCCTCCGAGGAGACCCCTGTTCCTCCCAAGCAAGATGCCGAGGCAGTGGCCTCGGAAGCTGTGGATGCGGATAAGACAGGCGAGACTACGACAGCACCAACAGAGACAGAGGCAACTGCCGCAGCAAACGGTGATGGTCCAAAGCCTGAAGACGCCACGAAAGACCCAGCGCCACAACCCGGAACCGATGGCGATAGCCGCGCCGTCGGTGAGGAATCTCCTAACGCGCACGATGACATGGGTAGACTGGGCGGGACATCCAAGCCCGTGCTGCGCCTTGATCACATCCGTGAGATCAGCATTGCCTCCACGATGTCTTCCTCCGCTCCCGGTACGCCAGGCGAGGAGGCTGCGTCCTCTGCGGTTGATTTGGATGATGACGGCGGTGCGCCTGGGTCGGCCGTCACTAAGAAGAAAAAGAGAAGCAAGAAAAGGAAGCCGAAGGGTGAGAAGAATAGTCCGCGTCCCGTCTGGGGCAACCGTGAACGATGTAGATAACTCGATCGCACAGGACCCTAAACCCGTCGCTGCCGCCCTGTCGATGTTCATGTCCCTATCCCTAGCGGCGAGGGTGAGGGTGAGCTCGTAGAGAAGGTGGACAGCAGCGGGGACGATGGGGCAGTGTTGGTGGAGAAGCCTCCTCAGGTCGAGGCCAACAAAGCGGCCGATGGTACTGGCAGTGACGAGTGGGAGGAGTTCCAGGATCCCATCGATTGATTGATTGACGAGTCGTTTACGAGTTTGCTATGACCGTGCGCCACATTTCGCTTTCTCCGTTTCCGTTTCACATCCGGTGCTTGTGTACGATATGTTGTCGCATTCCCTACCCACACGTCCAACCCCCCTCCCCTCCCCCCTGCAGTTCTCTCGGACTTTAGAGTTATGTGCGCTGTGCTGCGCATACCCCGCACTTGATCGTTCTTCCGCTCGGCTCAATTGTATTATAGGTTCACGTACACATTAATTGAATGGTTTCATGATGGCAAAAGTCAACCCTCATACAATCATACCTTGATTGTAATAGATTGTTTGACGCGGCTTCGTGGCGGCGTGGTTCCGCGTATAGCCTTGACAGCAGTCAGTTCAGTGATACCGTTCCCTCGTGGAGCAACTTGAAAAAAAACCGGCTGTTGGAGCCCGAAAACCAATCGCGAGGTCACGTCACAAGCTAAGATCGTACAACATGCAAGTTTCACTTCTGCGTTCTTCCAGTAACAGACACCGCCTCCGCACATGCAGGCCACCGCCGGCTCGAAGAACGATTGCTTCGGCGAAGGAACCAGATCGCAAACACGGCACGATTCTTCCCGGATGCACGTCGAACAAGGTATAGAGCCTACCTTCGTTGTTCTGTTTCTCAGAAAGGGCTCGAATGCCGCACCGTCACTAACAGTCGAAACGTAAGATGGCCCACACCGCTTCGCTAAGAGATGGTCAAAGACGGGACAGATAGATGCCGAGTACGTACGCATACGCCTAAATCCGAGGTGTGTACCGTAGCGTTTCTTCTTGAACAGAGGCCGATCACCGGGGTCAGGAGACCCTGGACCTTGATGCTGTATGCCTTTACGAGCAGCTCGTCCTAAACTCGCAGCAGGTAGCCGAGACAATAAATAACACAGCGCAAAGGGGAAAGGGGGAGGGAAAAAAACAAAAACCCATCACGGCAAGAAGTGGCCTTGCTGACGACACGCGCAGAAGCGGCGACGCGACCGCTTGATGCGATATCAGCCAAGCCAGACCGTTCGGTTCGCGCGGTTGCCTTATCTATCCCGAACTGAACTTTTACCCTTTACGCTGTGTGGTCGACGGCGTCAACCCCCTTCGCTTCGAGCGCAACGGCGGCGCATGGTGATGTGTTCTGCTGTTCGGCTCACGCCACTCATGCACATCCCGAGAATCCCGCACTGCCATTTCAGTTATCGGAAGGCCCTGTCCGTTTTCTGGTCGCAAGCAGGCACTCGTCCTCCGATGAGCGGGGCCGACGGAGAGGGTAACAGTGCGGCGTTCACAAACAGAGAAAAAAAAGATATATCACAGTGCAAAGTTCACACTGCACAGCAAGTGCGGACGCACAACATTTCCGCGTCACACTTCGCGAAGTCACTTCCTAAAAACGCCGTCAATGGTCGTCATCGTATGTTGGTAGATTCTGCCTGCGGAGAACATCTGCATAGGCATTGGGACTGGACATTGCGTGTGCCTGTCTACAAGAGCAGAGGATAAGGATGGGTGGTAAGATGCTGGCGTTGTGTTATGGGTACTCTGTTCGGGTGCCACTGATCATCGTGAGACCAGATCGTGCGCCACGGCACTTAGCAGCAATATACCCCAGTTAAGTTCCCGGGGAGACATAGTTGCGAGGTAGGAAGCAGGAAACATCAGCGTGATCTCGGATGCAATGTGACACCACAAAGTGTCCACATTAAGTGCGTGAAAGGCGGGCGTTACATACACGCGAGCCCCGGGCGTCAACAGGTGAAGTACACAAGGTTGGCAGGGAGGTGGGCAAAGTGACAGAAGCGACAGCGACGGTCACGATCTCTGTGTGATATCATCTGCACGGTGCAACTCATTTTGGACTGTACGCGAAATGTGAGCTATCTGAGGTGCTAGCAACGCCCACAAATGGGAGCGATATGATAGCAACACGCACCTCTCTCTAATTCCTTGCGTTCCAACTCTTCCTTCCCTTCACGCTCTACGCCGCTCTCCTTCCTTCCGAATATGACTTCGCGCCACCCAACGCTTTCCCCAGGATGGGTGTCTTCCCCGTCCCCAACCGTTTCCGCGAGGTGGCGCAAGCGAGCAACCTCCGCATCGGAGACTGCTTCGCCCGCGCGGAGGCGTGTCGCGAGTTCACCCAATATCGAAAGACGGGCAGAGTAATGGCGCCTGTCTGTCTCTGCGGCACGGCGTTGCCAGAGAAGATGCACGGAGATAGAGCTGAATGCGAGCGCGTAGAGGAGTTCGGGGATGTATCGGGTGCGCGAGGTCATAGCATATATTGACTGTAGGGCTAAGATATTGCAAGGTCGAGACCGAGCAAGAAAAATAATCGCTGCTATGAAAAAAAAAAAGAGGGGGCAAGGTGAGTGGGCGACGGGGGAGATCCCAAACGCAAGATCCGTGATACATGTTGCGTGCACGTGACTTGGACCGTTATTCCAATGTTGTCTATTCGAGAGAAAACAAAAAAGATCCCAGGGTGGGAGTGTTCTTAACGGTGGTGTGCCCTAATCTTATGGCCGAGGCTTCCCCTCTACGTGTGTTATTTATGATGCAGCGGCGTCCGCCACCAGGCTCATTGCACCCGCGGCGGCGGGCTTGATGGTGTCATGGTGATCGGGGGGCATGGCGGGGCGACTTCTTGTCGTGCTGTAATGTGGGATCGACTGTGTACGTATCGGAGTGCTCGACGGGGACAGGGCGGGCAGACGACGAACGAGCGAAACGAACTGCGCAATGTGATTGTCTTCCACGTGACCGCCTTCCCCGTCCCCGAGATTTGAGCGTTAAATTGAATTAAAAAAAGATGCCCCTTTTTATCCTTTCCGACTGTGGCTGCTCATCTGTTTTTTTTTTTTTAAATCTACAGCCAGCCTCAGTGAAACTGCTATCGCTATCGCTTTGACTTTGATGCGGTGCAATTTTTGTACCCGACTGTTGCCGTTCGCTCGGTCGGTTTTGCAGGAACGGAAGCAGAACCCGTAACGTAGTCCCCGGTTCCGGCGGTGATGAAGAAGTGTCTGATGGGCCAGATCCTGGAATTCTCCAATGAGGGTCCTGGGGTACACGAGGGTACACGCGACTACTTATAACCGAGAATATCCTTTCATAGCCGACCAACTACGTTCTCTCATCGCGCTCTCCTTTCCCTTCGTGCACAGCCTCTTTTCCTGTCTATCTCCCACCTCAATTTCCCGCAACCGCCATGACAACCTTGGAACCAGACGCGTTCGAGGAGGTAAGTCGGTCCTACGTCGTTCGGACTTACAGCAACCTAGTCCTCATCGCCCCTTGCAGATCTTCCTCAAGCTCGAAGAGGAATGCGAGCGTCGAGCATTGGAGGCAGAAGGAATAGCCCTTTCACCTGACACACCCGACCTATCCGTCGCTGCCCAGCGGACAATCCGACGTAGGCAGAGGCACCGTGGGAGTGTCTCCGTCTCGCGTTTCGGTCATGTAAGGGCATAGCTGTTCTTCAGTTTCATGCACGCAACCCGCTGACGCTCACTATTCATCCCCGCATTAAGATCGAGGAACCGACACCACAAACAGGTGTCAGTCCGTCGCAAATGCCACCATCCTTTGGTCACGGCATGACGACCTTTGCGCCATTTTATGAGTCACACGTGTGTCTCTCGCTCTCTGCTTGCGCACTAGGACCACTGTGATGAGCTGACGCGGACTTTGTCGCATAGAATGATAGCGTGGATTCGTGGAGTGATGTATCGTTCTTTGGCGATGATGAGGGGCGTAGCGCTGAAAGCGAGCACGTCACCCAAGTGCATCGTATCGCAGGCCGACAAATTTTGCCACGCTCAGTTGGGGGGATTCTGCAGCGGACGTTGGCGTGTTCGCGGTCGAAACACGGTCTCTCATCGGGTGGCATCGATACCAACGTCGTGATCGGAGTGGTGGTCGAGGAGGATCACGTGGAAGAACCAGAATCCCGGGAATCTCTGCCAAGGCAGGCCGGTCGCACCGTGGCATATGTGCACGCTCCATCTACGCTCACGCCACAATCATCAGGGATAACAATAGCTGGAGCTGGGGCGAGGGATGCGAACTGGAGCTGGAGAAGCAAGGCAGGCGAGCTCTTCAAGCGAAAGATTCGGCCCCGCGGGAGCTTGTTATGGACGGTGACACCTGCCCAACAGTCATGATTATGGTGGCGTAGCAGCCAGTGCCTGCTACGCTTGGCCCTTCCTGCCCTTCCCTACATTTTTGTTTTATTATCCCTGTCGTCACAGCACTGTCCACGCACTGCATGTCTTACTTTTCCTTCTCGTAAACTCACACAACGGACTAAAACATCGCATACTTATGACAAAAGCAACGGAATTTAAAGTTTCTTTTTTGTTTCAGAGGCGGAGGCGAGGCGCCATAAGATCGGGGCGGGGATAATTGTAATTGTCCCAAGACGATCCCACGGTTGGTCGCCTGGGTACTGTAACGGCGCTTGGAGACGTCCAGACGCCCATTGCAATTCCCCCCGGGTGACCATGACCATGACAGGATAATTAACGCCAGCCACTGATCAACTGCCTTCCTCCGCCGGGGTCCAGCAACAGCTGCGCGCCAGCGTCCAGCGTCCCATGCGGCCGGACCCCACGAGGCTGTCTCATGTTGAGATATATATATCTGCTTTCTCATTCCTTACCTCTGACGCTCCATTCTTCCTCTCCCTCGTATACTTCCTTCCCTCCTCCCAGATTCACACCAACCCATGTCGGTCTCAATGGACTATGATCTTCTGGCGGGTCACTTTGATCTCTCCAGCGAAATCAAACAGGAGGCGCCCCCGTACCTTCCGCAAGACCCTCCCGGTTATAAATTGAAATCTGTAGGGATAGACCCTGATCGCCCCTGTTTCTCGCCACTCATGGTTTCTCCCTCACAGCGCAGACACCGTCCGCCCGCGTTCGATGGCGATGGCGGGCTCTCCCCCCCAGCCGGGCCGGACAGTGCCAGTAAGCTCCTCCTCATCAGCGCCCATTTCGCTCCACTGCGGAACACTGACGCTCCGGCATTCCTGTAGGGTTATCAGGGTTTGAACTTGCCGAGAGCATATGGAGTCGAGACTCTGATTTGACCCTCGACGACCTTGCCCTCAACTCCGACTCCGCATCGAATAAGAGCCATAGCAGCTCCTCACACTGGTCTGCCCCACCATTGACACCCCCCACATCCCGTCACTTGGAACTCCGGCCTGCACTGGAGCCCGCACCTCCAGAGCCCACGCCTCTATCAGTCGAAGTCCGGGTGCCGGGATCAGAGCCCGAGCCCGAAGAGCCCGACTCCCCTGCGCCAGCGTATTCGCGCGACCCGTCGGAGTTCGACCCCGCCCTCCTCGCATCCCTCGACTCGCAACTTCGCTTGCGCCCGTTTGAGGCGTTCGAGGATGTCTTCTGGGCGAGCTTCCCTGATTCGGCGCTTTCCGAAGTCGCACAATCATTTCCCCCGCGGGGCTCCTCTCTGGCCCGCTCGCACCCGTCGACATCCTTCACAAGCCTCACCGTCCAGTCAAGCATTTCTGACACGAGCATGGCCACCGTACTTCCTCCGCCCCTCCCACCCTTCTCCTCGTCGCCACCGGCACCACCACCAGCGTACCCTGCCACGAAGCCGCTTCCAAGTTTACCCCCACCATCATCACCATCGCGACCATCGGCGGAGCACATGGAGCCCAGTTTACCAGAAGACATACCACTCAAGCCATCGGTCCTCGTAATTGAAAACACACCCCACCCAGCTGCGCCTTCAGGCGATACCGTCCACTATTTTCCATTGCGACCGCAGGTCCGGCCGCGGTCAAAGAGCGTGGGAGGCACGAGAACTGTGCAGCGGCTGACATCCGCTATCGCACGGCTGCGCGGGCGCGATTAAAAAGATTTCTTCCCCACCCATTCCTTCTCTATATTGATGGGAAAGTTTATCATACATACCACCGCTCCTATTACCACTTGTCTAGGTTGTTCGTGCGTGCACGATGGCCTGTTTCCTACATCATCTGTACTGATCTGCCGATCCCTGCTGTCTGTCTGTCATGAGCATTTCTTATTCATCTCCCATCATCTCATCGTCTTACACGCACGCATTTTCCATGCCTTCCCTGTACGTTGGTCCATTCCCCTCACCTCTTCCTGATTGTACCGAGTATCCTACACAAATGGCGGAGTAATCGCAACAGCTCACAGGGCGGGCTCTTTATCCTGTATATCTGCTTCCCTGTTTCACGTTCTCCTCAGTTTCGCCAAATTGGTTGGGCGTGATACGATGGCACACAGATAAGGAATCCGAAGAAGCTCGCCGGTCGCCACCTTCCTGAATTGGTGGCATTGGGTGAGGTCATGCATCCCATGCCCCATCCTATTGTGTTCGTGATGCCGAGCCACACGCACTAGGGTTCCTTGCGTTCCGTGCTATGGAGGGTCTAGCGCAGGGTGGCGTTCTGTTCTCGGGGAAATCGAGGTACGAGCTCCGAGTCAAACTCAAAAACTTGCACCTTTGTACAGCCCTCCCGGGAAGCAGCAACATACCCACGTTCCGAGTTTGGAAAGGTGAAAGTGATGAACTGAACAGCGATTTATTCGCGGTCCAGGCACGGGGGTGGACGATCATCTCACTTGGGTTAGATATCCCTTGGCTGCAGATACTTGTACAGTTAGCTTTTTGCTCTGCGGCGGTTTTCAAATTGGGATATGGACGTCGGTGCAAACGGGCAACTTTTTTGACGATCGAATAAATCGAAATGCAAATTTTTAGGGTATTTTTATCGATTTGATATGATCAGGGCTGGAACATGTGCATGCGGGGATGATGACACTGATCATTAATACGTACGAGAATGCAATGCTCTTTACTTAACTGTGAAATGCACGTTATCATTTGGGGGAGGAAGTCCTCACTGTTTTCCGTGCTGATCGTCTGCTGAGAGATGCGACTACCCCCATGTAACGAAGATCGTAGGCCAGTTGGCCACATATCAGGTGTCCGAGGTTATATAAGCTGTCGTAAAGGACGCACATTTGACTGATGAGTTCTCCGGTATTTCCAAGAAGGGGCGTTCCCGGAGGCAGAGCCCGCCCGGAGATGGTATACTGTAGGGTGGCATCCGGCGAAGGGTTACGCGACTCCTACTGTACGTGATCGACCTCTGAGGCTTAGCAGATCTGAGCGACAGCTGGTGGTTACCTGACCTGTGGCATATGTCAGTGGCTGGGCCCAGACACGTTCCCTAACGAGGTTAAGAGGGGAATTTTTCTCGAGAGATCCGCGCCTCGCACGTGGGCCTCCATCCATGGCGCAGGAGCTGGAGACGCGGATCGTGTGCCACGGCGCTGGTCGCCACAATACAGGAAGTCCGCATTCCTTACAGTTTCCCTCCCCTCTCGAGACACCAGTTGGGGGTTTTGCCGTCACCGTAATGCTGCTGTTGGTCTCGCTTACCTTTTTGGTACAGGTGAAACAACTATGCTTCATCTGGCTGGCGCAAAAAACAATGAGGACGTCGCGTCGGGAATCGACATGTGAAAGCTGACAGCATATTCAGTTCACGTGGGCAGCGGCTACGTCGGAGACGGCGAATGAGCTTGCGGCCATTGGCGGTCAAGTCGAATGGTTCTTCGAAACTGGGTAACATTAAGGGGCGGGGTTGATGCGAAATTTCAGGAATTGTAAAACACGAAGCCATATTAAGCACGTTTTTCTTCGGGCGCCTTTGCAATGCATATCATGATTGGGGCCGAAAGAACCCTGGTGGTTGCGCTCTGTGCGAAAGTGATGCCTCATTCTCCGAGGAGAGAAGGGACGAGGTAAATTAAAGGGATCAACGTGCGCTTCGCCGTCATGATGGGCTTTCAGAAGTCCCGCATGGAAGTGATAGAAATGAAGTATGCATCGACGTGTGAACATCCTATGCTACTCGGCTTCATAATTGGGGGAGGTACATGGGATACTTGATTACTGGATGCACAGGTAAAGAGGTGCGGGTTTGTCCGAGAGCGCGAGGACGTCCATAGACGTATGATTGATCACCGATGATCTACCAAGTTGTTCATCAACAAATTTTCAGTTTCCTAGGGGAACCAAAAAAAAAAAAAAAGGGAGTTCAATTTGTAGACGCCAACTTATTAGTTCTCTAGCAGCGGCCCACTCTTCCAGCGCCCCGCACCGGTACCCAGATCACCCTGTGATGTTTTTCGGATCCCCCATTCTGCCAAGATCGCGTCTCGCATGTGCGCCGCAGGGACTGGGGTGCCCCTCAGCCGCGCCCGGTTGAGCCCGATCCACCAATGCCCGCGCACGTCCTCGATACGTAGTATCACCTCGGTTTTATCACGTCCCGGCTCGATGCGCGTGCGCGCAAACGGCACTACAGCGCCGCGCGTCCCGTGGCGATGCGCGCCGGCGATAAGCAGCTGCTTCGGTGCGCCGGCAGAGGGGGGAACACGTGCAAGACGCGCACGACGCGCGAGCGCGCGATGAGAAGCAACGTGGCGAAGCCCACGCCGCTCGAGAGATGGGCGAGGCAGAGGCCGGCGCGTTGCCAGGCCGGTCGTCGCACGGGCACATCGCCGGGTTTTTCGGGCGGTAGCATCCACTTTGTCCACGTTAATTCCGTCATCGTCGAACTTAAATTAATGAAAAAAAAAGGGGGGGGCGGGTTAGAGGTTGGGTTGAGAGTAAGTTAAGTCAGTGTGGCAAGGCGGGGTACTCACGTCACGAGCAGGTCGGCTGCTATGAACCCCAGGTGAACTTGGCCCACCACGGCTGGCGGGCCTCGTAGAAGGGCACGCCGCGAAAGTCCTGGATATGGCCATATTTTCCTTTGCTCTTACGTTGCAAAAGATTGCGGAGGCGGTGTACGAGCGCGGACATTGACGCAGTGGCCTCGACGTGCAAGTCGCCCACGATGATGGTTGAGATTACGAGCGCGGCCCGACGGAACTACGCGGCCCGAGAAGCACAACTGGCACACACACTGGCACATGTGCCCTTCGAACTTCGAAGTCGAACTTCGCCACATTGTCGTCACGCCACGATGAATGCTTCGGCCTGAGCACCTGACGAGCGAACATATGCAGCATTCTCAAATTTAGGGAAAGGGCGACCGTGACATAAGGGCGGAGTCCACGCACCGAGAGTCGAACTTCGTCCGTCCCAACTGTTGGGATATCAGCCAGCGATGACCCGCGGTCGAGCCACGCCTGAATTCCGTTGGCATTCCATCCATGCAGCTATCAAAACTCCTGAAAACTGACATGGGTATAATTATAATTCGCGGTCTACAGGACCGTGATGCTTGTCAAATTTCCAGCTTCCTGGTCATGCTAAATGGTTGTTTGCCCCGATCGCTACGACATCAACGGCTCGCTTCGAATTGGCGAGCTCTTTTCGCGAATCAAACCACGTCAAGCTTGAAACCTTTGACTCCGCGGCATCTCTCGCTCAAGAATATACGAACTGGAGCACAGCAGCGGCAGGTGATTGCGGTCTCCTACCCGTCAGATCCGACAACATCGACTTCTTCCTCTTTTTTCTCGAGATCCGTATTCGACTCGACCCGAATTTAATCCTCGTGCAAGGGTCGGTATAGGAAAATGCCGCCTCGAAGAGGTCAAGCTACCGTTGGTCTCTGGGAATCTCGAGAACGTTCTCATGGAGGGGGTTCGTCATACGTCTTGCATACCAGCTAACTGCATGGCGTCCGATGTGATCGGCATATACTGTAGTATTGTTTTGAGCTTTGGAGAATGCTCCGCTCGGTTCTTGGGTTATACCTTATGCAATGGGTAGTGCACTCCGTGATCAAGGTTGATACAATATCCAGTCCGCATGTGCCTCAAAAAGCGAGGACACCGTGACGCCGCCCTAGCATTGGGTTCCTTCTGGAGAGAAATCAGGGGAATGGCTGTTGACTTAGGGGGCGCAGCCCCCTCTGGTAAACGACATTCTGCATCGTTATGCGGAAATTTTGAAGAACAGGGGAGAACATGTCGAGTGAGCAATTGATCACCATGCGGCAGGGGGAAACGCTGTCCTCCTCCCTCCGGCTTGATATGAGTGAGAACAGAGCGTTAGAACAGAGCGTGGAGAAAGCAACCTCGGTGGTGTCAGGGGGGGGTCTTCAAGACGTCTGTTCTGTGTCCCAGGTACGTTGTGCCTGGTTCAAAAGGCACACATGAAAAACAAGTAATTTATATAGCATAGAAACGTAGCCGTGAGGACATTAGGAGGCACTGGCACCTGGCGCTGGCAACGCGCTGAGATAATTGGGACCGATATCGACTAGCCAATGCCAATCACCTGGAGGTAGTCCAATCAATCACTGTGCATGCGCTCCGCCCTAACTGTCTGTCTCGTTGCTACTCATGGAGGATACAACAATATCCCGTCTGGGATTCTGGAACTCAGTGTTCCCCCCCTTTCAGTTGCTGGAGAATTTCTAGGCCTCCAGGAACCGCCGACATCCGCCGCTCCTCCTGATTCGCATGATGAGGGGCGCATTCATAAAGCAGATCACGCCAGCCGCCGTATCACCGCGCGCCCTGTCGGCGTTTGCAAAAATTTCGCTCGTCAGCATCACAGGGCGCGTAGAGCTCGACCGACGTGAGAACGTGGTCGACTGAGCGTATCGACGGAGACGCGAGCGCCCTTCTCGATGTCCTATGGACAATTCCATGCATTCCTTTGCAAGGAAATCCCAAGCCGAGACTTACTTCCGGGCCACGGGCGGAGGAAGTCTTGTCGCTGTTAAAGGGATTCGGACCCTGCCAGTGATCCCCGCGGAAGAGAGCAGGTGGTCGGGGGAAGTTTTATTAATGGGTATATGCCACGCGTAGAATCAGTACGCAGAGAGCGCATGACAGGATAGTCTTTGGTTATTGACGACTCCTGCCAGTGACCCGGAAAGAGGCAAGTCGGCCTCTGCTTGAACCAGTGGATAATGCGAGAGACCCTTGAGGGGATGGCGAATGACCCGTTCATCCATCCAGCATTCAATTTTGGCCAGCGGACTGTCCGGTTTATCCATCTGCTAATTTATTGAGGAACGGATCACTAGTATGGAGCGGGAGCAACCTCGTGTCGCATGGCCGCTCGTTCGAAATGCACCCTCAGGAGCCCGGGCCAGCTCTAACAGGTAGCACACGTTCTTGCGACAGCCGTGCGCTGAGACTGCCAGTTAAATGTGGCAATAGTCACTTGACCCCAGACTGTCAGGAGGATGAGCTTGGCTGGGTCCGGAACCACCTTTTCCTGGCGGTGGTTCAAGTTCAAGGGGCCGCACTCATTCATTTCGCTCCGTCCGACTGTATGGGCAGCAACTGGTTATTCTGATCTACTCTCGACTGACACATCAACAGAAAACAAAAGCGAACGTTCAATAGGTCGACGCCACATAAAGGGATGGCCTCGAAGACTAAGACTTGATTCCGACATGGCAGAACTGAAAAGATTATAATGGGGCTCAGCGAAAGTGAGGAGAATCAAAGTTCGACAGACGAAAGACAGACCAAGAAACCTATCTCAGTTCGTCGTGCCACCAATGTTTCTGTCCCTGAGCCTCGAGCATTCGAGAAAGGTTGGCTTCCTCCTGTCTACGTGCAATCAACTGCTCACTCAGCCGGTCGATCCAATGGCTGGTGACTTGAGCCTTGCTCTTGCTCTCCCTCACGCCTCCAATCGTCGGCCCATGGCTCCTCTTGCCAGCCAGTGGTACGGGCAGCGTATTCACTGCGGGTGGGCGGTCAGTGATGTCGATAGGATGACACTAGAGACTGACTATTGAAGGGCTTCTATGAGCTCTCGAAGGGCCCTCAGTCATTCAGCTGAGCCCTCCCGGGCATTACAGTACTCCAAATTGGCCTGGGCCCTTGCTTCCTTCAGCTGATTTATGCGTTCCTGATACTGAGCTTTCGTCTCATGCTGACCGTTTATCATCTGTGGAATGTCACGACATCGTCACAATAACACTTTTTGAGTTGAGAACAACGAACCGTGGTAGTAAGTGCAGGCTTTGCGATAACAGGACAGAGAAACAGTGGAGAGATACCAGGGATGGGTATGCTGAGCGGGGTGGATGAGAAACATCACGGTCTTTTATACCTCTGTTTCAACCAAACACAGTTGTCGCCAAGGTGCATCCTCCCACATGCTGTGAGTAAATCCTCCGATTGCACCGCACTTTGCTGCCGGTGCCAAAAAAGTTCATTGTTAGCAAAACGTGGACTCGGTACAGGTGGCGCTAAGAAGTTCATTGGAGGCAGTTGGTGAGCCAGACGGGCCCTTGTGGATAGCTCGAAAATGGTGATGAGAGCTGTGCCGACTGACCAAGGCCAAATACTGCACAAACGTAAGATCGATTCAGAAGCACCGGGACCAGTAGGACCTCAGTCTTCCAACAACATCCGTGCTATTGTTGGAAGGCTGAGCTGGACTGGTCACGGGTGTCGGTGTCGAGACCAAGCTTGAGCTAGCCACCCAGAAGTGACACTGGCATAACTGGATATTTGAACCATATGAAGTGCAGCAGACACATGGTAGGTGACCCAATGAGTACCACAGACCGTTCCAGTCAATTGGGGCTGGCCGGTGACAAAGAGGGCGATTGACATCATCCACTCGTGACGCGTGACGGTGTACAAGCACAATGCACCTCTTCGATCGGGTTACGTCATGTTTCAGCTGCGCAGTCGCTCGAGGCAGATTCGCACTTGTCCCTAACTTTCACACATTCAATCATGATCATTCCTGGCGATAGTCCGCCGCTACGCAAGGGCGATGACCCGACTCAGCAGCACATTTCTCCTACCCGGCCAGAATCCTCGGGTCCTCCACCGCCACCGTATACGAATTATCCGACCCCCTCCCAACCCCCAACACGTCGTCACTGCAGTTGTTGTAGAAACCAGGGAGCCCGCATTGAGGCGTTTTGTTCGAGCGTTTCTAGTCGCAGTTTCGATCTGGGTTCTTGCCGGAATTTTTGTATCATCTGCTGTTGAGCTGCACCGATCACTCACTGGGTGAGTTCCATTCCGCGGCATTGGGTCGATTCGTGGTCGTCCATGCTCAGAATATTGTGTAGAGTAATGTAGGTGGCCCAACATTCGCGGACGGCCGTGTTGAAAGCTGTGTTCCGTGGACAAGGGTGTCTGCTGGAGAACACTCACGCCTTCCGCCGCCTGCTTCCGGCGTATGGTCTCAGGCTAAACTCAGCTTGTCTGCTGACGCAGATGCCTGTATCTCATTGCCCGTGGTGTGCACGCATCCAGTCATTTGTACGTGAGCGAGTCGCACGAGGCAAAAGAGGTGTCGGTTGCGGTCTTTGTACAACACCGCCGCGCAAGATCTCTCTCCCGTGCTACCGTCTGTCGACTCAGCCGGGGCAGTGGAGAGATTGGTGTGGGAATCTTCGTATGTCGTTTGTATCTGTTGTATCATTTCCCGAATGTTGACTCTCGCTCATGCAGACTCCATCTCATTGGCATATGCCCTGGTTCTCACGTGGAAGGGACCTGCGCTTCGTCGTCCAAGTGGAACTTCCCGCCATACACGATGCAATTCGTTACATACCGTCTTTCCACGCGGACCTACCCTTGTTCGCGGCGAACATGGGTGACCTATCGGCTTTCCACTTTGGTGATGTCGATCTGAAGTCATCAAATAGCCCTATCATAGTCGAGGTATTTGCTCTTATATTTTTAAGTGTGCAGTTTCTTAACCCCAGCAGGGAATCGTCGCGAAATCTCTGAAGATCCACTCGATGAATGGCGCCATCAGCGGCAACTTCAATACCACGAGCTCGCTGACACTTATAACTACCAACTCACCGGTCTCAGCGAAGATAAGCGCAGCGAATGGGGGGTCTGGAAAGTCGACAGATGTACTTATTCAGACTGACAATGCGTTCGCGCTGCCCTTCTATTGGCTCTTTGATTTACTGAACCATCGATCTAGACCTATCGAAGCTGATATATTATTGACATCAAAGTCACCTCTTGGCACGGGTGGCGCCTTTGGCGTGCATGCGTATACTACAAATGGGCCCGTAAAGATCGTCCTCGGCGATTCTCCTGTGGACTTTGTTCTCGACTTCAAAGCACAGTCAACGAACTCACCTGTCCATGCCGTCCTACCCCATGCTTACGAGGGCACATTCTCTCTGCAGACCACAAATTCTAGGGTGGTACTCGATGATTCACATAGAGTCGAGGATCCTTCTGGTCGTGGGCGCGAGCGATTAGTATCCAAGCATTCTGTGAGCAAGCAAGTCATGTATGGAGAAATCGAATGGTCGCCATCGAGCCACGATAGCCGAGCTAGTGCGCTTGATATCACAACGACGAATGCCTTGGTCACGTTGTCTATTTAGATTGTTACACTGGTCTTTCCATGCGTTGTGCAATTCGTACGTTTTTGCATGTGTCCGAGTCCATCTGACCTTTATGATCCCTATTTACTTTCCTGTATCAAAGCGCACGTCGCCCATAATAAAGCGCATTGTAAGGCGGGGCTGACTTACGAACTTGGGAAGTTGTGGGACATCACTCAACAGCGCGGTGTCCGCATATGTTACCCTCACTTATGTGTCTTCAATTTGGGCATGGCTGTGTTGAAGCGCCCGCCGTGATTGAACGTGAAACGGAATGCTTTGCGCTCGCACGTATCAAAAACCGATTGTCGTCTTATTTTACGGCCTAGGGTTATCCCGGTCATATCCGAGCCTGTTCCGCTCCGTCTCAACCAGTTCTCAACCTCAACCTCTCGTATCCAACCTGTCGTATCTAGGCTGGTCTTGGAACTGAAGCTTGAAGATTGCCCTCGGGTCCCGGTTGGTCACGCCCGTCGAAGTCCATCGTTCAACCCAGCCCGCCCTTCTCGGGGGCTGGTAGTGGGCTGGTTCTGGTTCTTCGTTTCCAAATTAGGTGACCAAACGAAATCCAAGTCCTTCCGTATTGTAGTCACGGTCTTTACGTGCTGAATCGAGTTCTTCTGACGACCGAGCTGCGCATCAACCGAGCTCTTGGGCGATGGAAAACGATTCGTCGGACTATAATAATACGATAAACTTCAATTGCGTTCGCCGCCACCTTTAAATCTTGATACAGACGAACACCTTCAATTTTCTCGAAGAAAACTGGAGTCATGTGGACCTTGGTAACGGCGGCACTAGTTCCTGACGATAACTCCATTATGGAAGGCCCGCTCGGGGTCATTATAAAACCTATATAAATTGGTGTGGGCGCACCCCATTCTCTCTAACTGATCGCAACATGGCCAATGAATACACTCTCAGGGCGTCCTTCCTCGCGGGTCTTTTTATTGTGGTCTCTCTCGTTGTCAATCGGTACCTGAGACGTGATCCGTTGGTCAGCCCCCTCACCGTCTCGTTCGTGCTGCCTTTGGTTAACGTATCTATCCCCCAGCTCGATGCTATCCCAACGACGGGGTTTTCTGACCCCATTCTCTCGTACTTCTCCGCTCTGCGATTCAACTTTGATGGCATTCGCATGCTCAAGGAGGGCTACGAGAAGGTAAATTGTCTTCCTTTAGAATATACGTGCCTTTCCTTGACGAGAGACTGCTACGTCTAGACAAGACCCGGCTTATTCAAAGTCGCAAATTTTAGGAATGGATGGTGCTGGCTGCTGGACCTGAGCTCATTGAAGATGTCAGGAAGGCGCCGGATCACGTCTTGTCTGTGATCGAACCGAGGACCGAGGTACGTATAGTGTGGACTGAACGTTCTGAGCCCATACTCACACCAAGATTATAATAGTCCCTTCAATCAGAGTACACGCTGGACCTATTGGATCGGAACGACCGATACTCCACCGAGGTGATTCGTTCAAAATTGACGCGGAATATCGCAGTTACATTCAAGGAGATACGCGAAGAGCTCATCAACGCTCTGGATGACTGGATTCCGACGCACGAGGACAGTACGTGAGCAACTTGTGGACAAGGAAATCATAATTTACAAAGAACGCAGAGTGGGTCAAGGTCCCCATCCTAGAGACCGTTCAACGAGTGATCTGTTGCACCACGAATCGCGTTTTTGTCGGGCTTCCTTTATGTCCGTAGTCACACTCCGGTCCTCCAATTCTTCGGCGATCTGTGCTGATCATGTTTTCCAGGTCGAAATCGTGACTATCAGACTCTGAACTTGACCTTTGCGGTCAATGTTATAAAGTACGGCACAATCATCAGCATGTTTCCCAAGCCATTCAAGCGGTGCGTTGTCGTCTCTATCTGTGTCTCCTCTCTCTGAGATCCACTTGAGTATTGTTTCACGCATGCTATCGAGTCTTCCGTCTCAGATCCGACAAGAGATAGAATTCATCAGACCTATGGTTAAAGAGCGGTTCGCGAAGATGGAGGAGTTCGGGGATGACTGGGATGATAAACCGGTATGTCGGCCATCGTACTGGACATTTTTCAGGTTACATATTGGAATCACAGAACGATATGCTCATGTGGCTCATGGAAGAGGCCAAGGGTGTGGAGAGGTCCCTCGAAGGCTTGGCACGGCGATTGCTCTTGGCCAACTTTGCGGGAATCCATGCGACTTCTCTGGTTACCAATATTTCCTCCTCACTCCTTACAATGTGCTCATAATCAATCACATACCCATAGACGTTCACACAAACACTGTATCGTCTTCTCGGTAACCCTCAATATATCGAACCTCTCCGCCAAGAGGTCGAGGCTGTGATAGCAGAAGAAGGCTGGACGAAAGCCGGAATGGACAAGATGCATAAGATAGACAGTTTCTTGAGGGAGACCCAGCGACTTGATGGTCTAGCCTCCCGTTCGTTGAATTCCTTACCCAGCATGCCAAGTACAAACTACTGACATGCGCTACCCTCCCATCCCAGTGATTATGACCGTCTCGCGCTGCGACCATTCATTTTCCAATGGCATGACCATTCCCGCAGGCACGCTCGTCGCCATCCCTGCGAGTGCTGCCCATACAGACGAAAGAACTTTCCTAATCCCAACGAATTTGATGGCTTTCGCTTTTCAAGGCTCCGCGAGGTGAGGGGGATGCCGTCACAGGTAAATACCAGGCAATCTCTACGTCTAGAGAGCAGTTGTCTTTCGGGCTGGGGCGACACACATGGTGAGCCTTGCTGTACGCGGTCTACCATCCACGAAGCAACCGTCACTCTCTGCTATCAGTCCAGGACGGTTCTTTGCGGTCAATGAAGTCAAAGCCCTCCTTGCCCATATCGTTGTGACATATGATTTCAAGTTTGAGGAAGGCAAAGGGGCCCCGCCCGACCTTTGCATCGGCGCAGCGCGCATCCCAGGGTCCGCAAATGTATTGTTCAGGGTACGGCAAAAGTGAGATTCTTTTGCTGGCTATCCACTCGCAAACCGGGTATCCTCGGCTTCAATCTCTGAGCAGAATTTATGGTTGATTTGAGACGTGTTCATGCTAGCTGTCTTGCGCTGTAGTGTACACCATGTCCGTATGTGGAGCATGTAAATTTGTAGAGGGCCGTGCCTCCTTGTTGCGGCCCGGCGCATAATACATTCCCGTATTTGGCCAAAGTCCTGCTTGTTCTATGACCAATTCGACCGCACTTGGCCCTTTTACTAGTACACGCTAATGACAGTTAAGCATGCTTCCTGATTGCTTGAGTGGCTGACCGGCTTGTCATGCAATTTCCGGGTGAATGAACAAGATGTATAAATTAGATAGTATCCTGCGCCAGTAACTACCAACGCACCAGTCTCAGCGAGGATAGGCACAGCGAATGATGATGGGGTCTGGTCATTCTGGAAAGTCAACAGATGTACTTATTAGATACATTGCTGACATCAAAGCACCTCTTGGCACGGGGGTGCCTTTGGTGTGCATGCGAATAAGATATGCTGCATCATAGACTCAGCTCAGGTTTTTTTGATTGGCTGCATAAGTAATATTATCAATTTAAGACCAACAAATTTTCAGAGAAGATTAATAGTGAATTTCATTGTTTTCAATTTTCAAGATATGGAGGGCCTTTGGAGGCACAGAATTGTCAACCTTATTTCTTTGCACAGCAAGGTTTGGATGCAGCATATCTTAACTTACTAGGGAAATTGGTTAATTTATTAAGTAGATTATTTAAAAATATATAGAATTAGAATTAATATAAGACAAATGGGCCCGTAAATATTCTGTGGCGCTGTGGACTTTTTTGCTCTCGACTTCAAAGCACAGTCAACGAACTCACCTGTCCACGCCGTCCTGCCCCATGCTTACGAGGTCACATTCTATTTGCAGACCACAGATTCTAGGGTGGTACCCGACGAGTCGAGGGTCGTTATGTATTATTTTAGGGCCTAGGGTTATCCCGGTCATATCCGAGCCTGTTCCGCTCCGTCAACCTCTCGCATCTAGGCTGGTCTTGGGACTTGAAGCTTGAAGAATGCCCTCGGGTCGGGTCACAACGCTTGGTTGGTCATACTTTCTTATGTTCCCGGGCCATAATCCGCCCGTGGAAGTCCACCGTTCAAACCCAGCCCGCCCTTCTCGCCGTTCTCGGGGGCTGGTTCTTTGTTTCCAAGTTAGGCGACCAAACGAAATCCGAGTCTGTATTGTAGTCACGGTCTTTACGTGCTGAATTGAGTGCTTCTGACGATGACCGAGCTGCGCATCGACCCAGCTCTTGGGCAATGGGCAACAATTCGTCGGACTGTGATAATATGATAAATTTGCCTTCGCCGCTGCTTTCAAAATCTTATAAAAACAAACACGTTCGATTTTCTCGAAGAAAACTGGAGTCATGTGGACCTTGGTAACGGCGACACTAGTTCCTGACGAAGACTCCATTATGGAGGCCCACTCGGGATCATTATAAAAACTATATAAATTGGTGTGGGCGCACTCATTTTCCCTAACTTGATTGCAACATGGCTGATGAATCCACTCTCACGGCGTTCTTCCTCGCAGGTCTTTTTATTGTGATCTCTCTTGTTGTCAATCGGTATCTGAGGCGTGATCCGTTGGTCAGCCCCCTCGCCATCTCGTTCGTGCTGCCCTTGGTTAACGTATCTATCCCAGCTCGATGCTATCCCAACGATGGGATTTTCTGACCCCATTCTCTCGTACTTCTCCGCTCTGCGGTTCAACTTCGATGGCATTCGCATGCTCAAGGAGGGCTACGAGAAGGTAAATTGTCTTCCTTTAGATTATACGTGCCTTTCCTTGACGAGAGACTGCTACGTTTAGACAAGACCCGGTTTATTCAAAGTCGCAAATTTTAGGAAATGGATGGTGCTGGCTACCGGAGCTGAGCTTATTGAAGACATCAGGAAGGCCCCCAGTAATGTCCTGTCTTTAGCTGCAGCAGCAGAGGACGTATGTGTGACATGCAAAATGGCGGGCCCATGCTCACAAGGATTATTCCAGTTCATCGAACCAGATTACACACTAGACTTATTGGACAAGCACGACACTTACCACGCTGATGTGATACGTTCAAAATTGACACGCAATATTGCGACTACCTTCGAGGAGGTATGCGAAGAGCTCGTCAAGAGTCTGGATGACTGGATCCCGACGCATGAGGACAGTACGTGGCACTCTCGCGGGCGAAAGAGCCATCGTTCACCGAGAATGCAGAGTGGGTTACGATCCCCATCATAGAGGCCGTTCAGCGGGTGATCTGCCGCACCGCGAATCGCGTTTTTGTGGGAGTTCCCCTATGTCCGTGATCATCCACAGGCTCTTCAGGCCCAATCGGCGACGTGTGCTGAGTTATTTCCAGGCCGGGACCGTGACTATCAAACGCTGAATTTAACCTTTGCCGGCAATGTCGCAAAATACGGTGCGATCATTGGCATGTTTCCGAAGCCTCTCAAATTGTACGTTATCGTCCCTATACGCATCGCCTCATTCACTAGAAACACACTTCAGTATTGTTTCACGCATGCTATCGGCCATTCCGTCTCAGATTCGACAAGAAATGGAATTTATCAGACCTATGGTTGAAGAGCGGTTCGCGAAGATGGAGGAGCTCGGGGATGACTGGGTTGATAAGCCGGTATGTCAGCCTCTCTTATTTGATATTTCTCACGTTAACGGACGGAATCACAGAACGATATGCTCATGTGGCTTATGGAAGAAGCCAAGGGAGTGGAAAGGTCACTCGAAGGCTTGGCACGGCGATTGCTCTTGATCAACGTTGCGGGTGTCCACTCGACCTCTTTGGTGAGTCATAATACCTTACTCATTTCGACCACACTATGATAATATAACCAAAGACATTCGCGCAAGCGTTTTACCGACTTCTTGCCAACCCGGAATATATTGAACCTCTCCGCCAAGAGGTCGAGGCAGTGATAGCAGAAGAAGGCTGGACAAAAGCCGGAATGGACAAGATGCTTAAGTTGGACAGTTTCTTGCGGGAGACCCAGCGGCTTGAGGGTACAACCATTCGTTCGTTAAATTTCTTCACTAAAACCTCAAGCGCGAGCTGCTGATGTGGGTTGTCCCTTTTCCCTCAGTATCCCTGAACCGTCTCGCATTGAGTCCATTCACATTTTCCAATGGCGTGACTGTTCCCGCGGGAACGTATATCGCCGTCCCGATGAGTGCTGCTCATAGAGACGAAAGAATCTATGCCAACGCCGACGAATTTGACGGCTTTCGCTTCACAAAGCTCCGTGAGAGCGAAGGGGATGCCTCGACAAGTAGGCACCACGGGCACATGGTCTCCACATCTACTGAACAATTGTCGTTTGGACTGGGGCGACACGCATGGCAAGCATCCCTGCCTTTGGTTTACCATCCCCGATACGACCTCACACACTTTTGCTTATTAGTCCTGGACGGTTCTTTGCGGCCAACGAAGTCAAGGCATTGTTTGCTCATATCCTCGTGACGTATGAGTTCAAACTCGAGGACGGAAAAGGAGTACCACGTGAAATTTGCTTTGCCTCGGTGCGCATTCTGGGGACTGCAAATGTGATGTTCAGGACACAGCGGAAGTGAGATCCCCTTTGGCTCCGCCAGCTGCACAGACAGGTATCTATTCAATCAGTGGGTCACTGACAGTGCACGAGTATATATGGAGATCTATCTCCTTTTGAACCCTTGTGCTATGTTCCGTGTGTGTCATGGCAATGCGTGTAAAGGACCAATGGGACTCGGACTCACTGCCGGCATTTTACAATGGGATGACTTTCCGTAATGCTGACTTGATTTTCTATCTGCGGACTTTCAAGTAGTCGGTGGAAATGCATTTAGAGTTTGGATCTAGAAACGAGATGTCTGCGAATGACACCCCGAATTATCGGACCCATTCCAAGTCGGTACTATCGTATGTGAGAGCTTCACAACATCTCCAGCTCAAGCTCCCGCTTGTAAATAAATTTCAAACCCTTATATGGTAATACATGATTGGAGTGTTATCTTATGCCATCTGCCATGCCAGTGGACGACTCGATGCCTCGATAGGCCTCAATCCGTATGGGTCCCATGACTGTCCGGTCGTTGATGACGATGAAGGACCAACATCGAAAGATTGGGTAGCAGGCGGGACAAAGTCGAGAGACGTGTTGGGTCTCGGTCTCGAAAACTTGCAGCAGACAGTGACTTCACAGTGGCCCAAAGGCCGGCCTAAACTGCCTTTTTCGCAGCTTGGAAAGGGCCTTGCTGTTGAATCGATGGGACGTGGCGTTTTCAGACCTTATCGTTGTCGGCATCTCGGCTAGCAACACGGATTTGGATTTGGAGTTAGACAATCAAGTTAGCGTTACGGTAAGTCATCGAGTCATCCGCCACTGTATCATCCAATTCAGTTGCAGAAAATCTAGCCAGTCAGATTTCAGGATTTGCCAAACTGGATTGGATTACATTGTAAAATGCCCGCGGTGACTCGGACTCGAACCATCACTTCTGGGTGGGGCCCGTGAGCGGTGTGATAGGCTTGTGTCGGCCACTGGCAGATCCCTCGAGTCGGCGGCTATGACGTGGAACAACTATTTTCAAAGCTTTGTCTCCAGGGATGTTTTCCTACTGCGGGCGCTCAAACCATTTCAATGTCCCTATATATGGCATGGCCAGCGCATTTCAAGTTCCCCTCAACTTTCGTTGCAACATGCCCGACGAAATCACTCTGAGGGTGTCATTTCTTGCTGGATTTTTTGTTGTGATCTCTCTCTTCATCAGCTGGTACTTGAAGGGCGATCCATGGGTCAGCCCCTAATTCCATTGTCTCGCATGCAGTGTACCTTATCGACACGCGCCGTATCCGCAGCTCCTCAACGCCATCCCGACAGTGGGATTTTCTGACCCAATTCTCTCGTACTTCTCCGCTCTCCAGTTTAACCTCGATGGCTTTCGGATGCTCAAAGAAGGCTACGAAAAAGTGAATTGCCTTCCCCTAAAACATGTGTAGCTGTGTTCTTGACAACCTGACGATGCTCCGACTTTTAGACGAGACCAGGTGTATTCAAAATCGCAAATTTTAGGAGATGGATGGTGCTGGTTGCTGGACCTGAGCTCATTGAAGATGTTAGGAAGGCGCCGGAAAGCGTCTTGTCTATGACCGAACCGATGACCGAGGTACGTATAGTGTGGACTGAACATGCTGAGCCCATACTCACACCAAGATTATAATAGTTCATTCAACCAGAATACACGATGGACCCATTGGACCTGAACGACGTATACCACGTCGATGTGATTCGTTCAAAATTGACACGGAATATCGCAGTAACGTTCAAGGAGATACGCGAAGAGCTCGTCAATGCTCTGGATGACTGTATTCCGACGCACGAGGACAGTACGTGAGCAATTTGTGGGCAAGGAAATCATAATTCACAAAGAAAGCAGAGTGGGTCAAGGTCCCCATCCTTGAGACCATTCAACGAGTGATCTGTTGCACCACGAATCGCGTTTTTGTTGGGGTTCCTTTATGTCCGTGATCGCACTCCGGTCCTTCGATTCTTTGGCGATCTGTGCTGATCATGTTTTCCAGGTCGGAATCGTGACTATCAGACTCTGAACTTGACCTTTGCGATCAATGTTATAAAGTACGGCACAATCATCAGTATGTTTCCCAAGCCATTCAAGCAGTGCGTTGTCGTCTCTATCTGTGTCGTCTTCTACTCCCTGAGGTCCACTTGAGTATTGTTTCACGCATGCTATCGAGTCTTCCATCTCAGATCCGACAAGAGATAGAATTCATCAGACCTATGGTTGAAGAGCGGTTTGCGAAGATGGAGGAGTTCGGGGATGACTGGGATGATAAGCCGGTATGTCGGCTATCGTACTGGACATTTTCACGTTACATATTGGAATCACAGAACGATATGCTCATGTGGCTCATGGAAGAGGCCAAGGGTGTGGAGAGGTCCCTCGAAGGCTTGGCTCGGCGATTGCTCGTGGTTAACTTTGCGGCAGTCCATACGACTTCTCTGGTAACCAATATTTCCTCCTCACTCCTTACAATGCGCTCACAATCATTGACATACCCATAGACGTTCACACAAACATTGTATCGTCTTCTCGGTAACCCTCAATATATCGAACCTCTCCGCCAAGAGGTCGAGGCTGTGATAACAGAAGAAGGCTGGACGAAAGCCGGAATGGACAAGATGCATAAGATAGACAGTTTCTTGAGAGAGACCCAGCGACTTGATGGTCTAGCCTTCCGTTCGTTGAATTCCTTGCCCAGAATGCCGAATACAGACAGCTGATATGCGCTACCCTCTCACCCCAGTGACTATGAACCGTCTCGTGCTGCGACCATTCACATTTTCCAATGGCATGACCATTCCCGCAGGCACGCTCGTCGCCATCCCTGCGAGTGCTGCCCATACAGACGAAAGAACGTTTCCTAATCCCAACGAATTTGATGGCTTTCGCTTTTCAAAGCTCTGCGAGGGTGAGGGGGATACCGTCACAGGTAGATACCAGGCAATCTCTACGTCTGGTGAGCAGTTGTCTTTCGGACTGGGGCGACACACATGGTAAGCCTTACTGTACGCGGTCTACCATCCATGAAGTAACCGTCACTCTTTGCTATCAGCCCAGGGCGGTTCTTTGCGGTCAATGAAGTCAAAGCCCTGCTTGCCCACATCGTTGTGACATATGATTTCAAGTTTGAGGAAGGCAAAGGGGTCCCGCCCGACCTTTGCATCGCCACATTGCGCGTCCCGGGGTCCGCAAATGTAATGTTCAGGGTACGGCAGAAGTGAGATCATGATTCCTTGCTGGCCATCCACTCGCAAACCGGGTATCCTCGGCTTCAATCTTTGAGTATTTGTCGGCAGAATGATTGACTTGAGACTGTTCACGCTAGCTGTCCAGCGTTGTTGTGTACACCATGTCCGAATGTGGAGCATGTAAAGTTCGTAGAGGGCCGTTGCCTTGTTGCGGTACCGGCGCGTAATACGTACCCGTATTTGGTCAAAGACCCGCTTGTTCTTGGACATCAAGTCAGTATACTGTATGACCAATTCGACACGCACTTGGCCCTTTCAGATACCAATGACAGTCAGGCATGTTTCCTGATTGCTTGTCTGGTTTAAAACTCGCATATGACGGACCTCGTATCTCAAACCGGTTATCGTATTATTTTACGGCCTAGGGTTATCCCGGTCATATCCGGGCCTTCTCAACCAGTTCTCAACGATCTCAACCTCAACCCAAGCCTCAACCTCTCGTATCCAACCTCTCGTATCTAGGCTAGTCTTGGGACTCGGACTTGAAGAATGCCCTCGGGCCGGGTCACAACGCTTGGTTGGTCATCCTTTCTTATGTTCCCGGACCATAATCCACCCGTCGAAGTCAACCGTTCAAACCCAGCCTGCCCTTCTCGGGGGCTTGTTCTTCGTTTCCAAGTTAGGCGACCAAACGAAATCCAAGTCAGTATTGTAGTCGCGGTCTCTACGTGCTGAATCGAGTTCTTCTGACGACCGAGCTGCGCATCAACCCAGCTTTTGGGCAATGGGCAACTCCGCCAAGAGGTCAAGGCAGTGGCAGCAGAAGAAAGCTGGACAAAAACCGGGATGGACAAGATGTTAAGTTGGACAGTTTCTTGCAGGAGACCCGGCGGCTTGAGGGTACAGCCATTCGTTCGTTAAATTCCCTCACTAGAATCTCAAGCGCGAGCTGCTGATGTGGGTTGTCCCCTTTCCCTCAGTATCCCTGAACCGTCTCGCATTGAGTCCATTCACATTTTCCAATGGTATGACTGCCCCCGCGGGAACGTTTGTCGCCGTCCCGGTGGTGCTGCCCATAGAGATGAAAGAATCTATGCCAACGCCGACGGATTTGACGGCTTTCGCTTCACAGAGCTCCGCGAGAGCGAAGGGTATGCCCCGACAAGTAGACACCACGGGCACATGGTCTCCACATCTACTGAACAATTGTCGTTTGGACTGGGGCGACACGCATGGCAAGCATTCCTGCCTTAATTTTACCATCCCCAATACGACCTCACACACTTTTGCTTATTAGTCCTGGACGGTTCTTTGCGGCCAACGAAGTCAAGGCATTGTTTGCTCATATCCTCGTGACGTATGAGTTCAAACTCGGGACGGAAAAGGAGTACCACGTGAAATTTGCTTTGCCTCGGTGCGCATTCTGGGGACTGCAAATGTGATGTTCAGGACACGGCGGAAGTGAGATCCCCTTTGGCTCCGCCAGCTGCACAGACAGGTATCTATTCAATTAATGGATGGCTGACAGTGTACGAGTTTATATAATGGAGATTTGTCTCCTTTTTAACCATTGTGCTATGTTCCGTGTGTGTCATGGCAGTGCGTGTAAAGGACCATGGCCTCAGGACGCGTCATGACCACCTCCGACTCTGACTCCAGTTGGCAATCGTTGCTGATTGCCGATGGGACTCGAACTCAGACTCGAACCGTCAATATGCATCAATAGCCATCACTATGGATCACTCCTGGGATCCCTCGGGTCATGACGTGGAACATTTATTTATAATTTTTCTTACCGAACCATTTCAATATATTTATAGCATTGCCAGCGCATTTCAAGTTCCCCTCAACCTTCGTTGCAGCATGCCCGACGAAATCACTCTGAGGGTGTCATTTCTTGCTGGACTTTTTGTTGTGATCTCTCTCTTTATCAGCTGGTACTTGAAGGGCGATCCATTGGTCAGCCCCCAATTCCATTGTCTCACGCAGTGGACCTGATCGACATGCGCCGTATCTGCAGCTCAACGCCATCCCAACAGTGGGATTCTCTGACCCAATTCTCTCGTACTTCTCCGCTCTCCAGTTCAACCTCGATGGCTTTCGGATGCTCAAAGAAGGCTACGAAAAAGTGAATTGCCTTGCCCAAAAGCATGTGTAGCTGTCTCCTTGACAACCTGACGATGCTTCGACTTTTAGACGAGACCAGGTTTATTCAAGATCGCGAATTTGCGGAGATGGATGGTGCTGGCTGCTGGACCTGAGCTCATTGAAGATGTCAGGAGGGCGCCGGATCACGTCTTGTCTATGATTGAACCGATGACCGAGGTACGAATAGTGTGAACTGAACATGCTGAGCCCATACTCACACCAAGATTATAATAGTTCCTTCAACCAGACTACACGATGGACCTATTGAATCTGAACGACGTATACCACGCCGATGTTATTCGTTCAGATTTGACACGGAATATCGCAGTAACGTTCAAGGAGATACGCGACGAGCTCGTCAATGCTCTGGATGACTGGATTCCGACGCACGAGGACAGTACGTGAACAACTTGTGGGCAAGTAAATCGTAACTCACAAAAAACGCAGAGTGGGTCAAGGTCCCCATCCTAGAGGCCGTTCAACGAGTGATCTGCTGCACCACGAATCGCGTTTTTGTCGGGGTTCCTTTATGTCCGTAGTCGCACTCCGGTCCTTCAATTCTTCGGCGATCTGTGCTGATCATTTTTTCCAGGTCGGAATCGTGACTATCAGACTCTGAACTTAACCTATGCGATCAATGTTATAAAGTATGCAACAATCATCGGGATGTTTCCCAAGCCATTCAAGCGGTACGTTGTCGTCTCTATCTGTGTCTCCTACTCTCTGAGGTCCCCTTGAGTATTGTTTCACGCATGCTATCGAGTCTTCCGTCTCAGATCCGACAAGAGATAGAATTCATCAGACCTATGGTTGAAGAGCGGTTTGCGAAGATGGAGGAGTTCGGGGATGACTGGGATGATAAGCCGGTATGTCGGCTATCGTACTGGACATTTTTCAGGTTACATATTGGAACCACAGAACGATATGCTCATGTGGCTCATGGAAGAGGCCAAGGGTGTGGAGAGGTCCCTCGAAGGCCTGGCACGGCGATTGCTCGTGGTCAACTTTGTGGCAATTCATACGACTTCTCTGGTAACCGATATTTCCTCCTCACTCCTCACAATGTGCTCATGATCAATCACATTCCCATAGACGTTCACACAAACATTGTATCGTCTTCTCGCTAACCCTCAATATATCGAACCTCTCCGCCAAGAGGTCGAGGCTGTGATAGCAGAAGAAGGCTGGACGAAAGCCGGAGTGGACAAGATGCATAAGATAGACAGTTTCTTGAGAGAGACCCAGCGACTTGATGGTCTAGCCTTCCGTTCGTTGAATTCCTTGCCCAGAATGCCGAATACAGACAGCTGATATGCGCTACCCTCTCACCCCAGTGACTATGAACCGTCTCGTGCTGCGACCATTCACATTTTCCAATGGCATGACCATTCCCGCAGGCACGCTCGTCGCCATCCCTGCGAGTGCTGCTCATACAGACGAAAGAACATTTCCGAATCCTGACGAATTTGATGGCTTTCGCTTTTCGAAACTCTGCGAAAGCGAGGGGGGTACCGTCACCGGTAGATACCAGGCAGTCTCCGCGTCTAGCAAGCAGTTGTCTTTCGGACTGGGGCGACACACGTGGTGAGCCTTCAAGTTGCTGTACGCGATTTACTGTCCCTGAAGTACTAACCGTCACTCTTTGCTATCAGCCCAGGGCGGTTCTTTGCGGTCACTGAAGCTAAAGCCCTACTTGCCCACATCGTTGTGACATATGATTTCAAGTTTGAGGAAGGCAAAGGGGTCCCGCCCGACCGTTGCATCGCCGCATCGCGGATCCCAGGGTCCGCAGATGTACTGTTCAGGGTACGGCAGAAGTGAGATTCTTTTGCAGGCCATCCACTCGCAAACCGGGTGTCCTCGGCTTCAATCTCTGAGTATTTGTCGGCAGAATTTATGGTTGACTTGAAACCTATTCTAGCTGTCCAGCATTGTAGTGTACACCATGTCCGTATGTGGAGCATGTATGGCCGTCGCCTTGTTGCGGCACCGGCCGCGCTAATACGTACCCGTATCTGGCCAAAAAGTCCCGCTTGTTCCTCGACATCAAATCAGTATATGACCTATTCGACACGGACTTGGCCCTTTTACATGCCAATGACAGTTAAACATGTTTCCTGATTTCTTGAGTGGCTGACCGGTTTGTCATGCAATTTCCGGGTGAATGAACAAGATGGGGAGTGCGGGTGCGGGTACGAGCGTAGGTGGTACTCAGAATGAGAATACGATTACGAACACGAACAGGTGTGAGCGAACACCCATCCGCGACACCTCCCCTCCCTCCTTGTTGTAAACCACCTCGGCCCCAACCATCTTCCCCAGCCGCAAGCGAATATCGAGTACGAAATCCTTGGATCAATGGCGAGCGCGGGGTTTAACCTCTACCCTCGAGCTGGAGTTGGTGGTTCGCCTTTTCGACCAAATCATCATCAATCAATCCAATCGCTTTCGTTGGGAGCTGGGTTTGGGTTTGGAGGGATCGGCATGTCATCGGAATCGAAATCGAGCCCAACGCGACCGACTATGGATCTCCCACCGCCTATGCATCTGATAGGAGGTTATCGGCTGGATGGCATGAGGTTGATGCCAACGCTGGTACGGGTTGGGGTGGGGGGGTCTGAGAAGTTGGGTTTGGAGATGGGGATGAGACCTACTTATGAGTGCGAGTGCGAAGATGGGAAGGGGCAAGAGCATGCATCATCCCAGTGCACCTCCGCCTTCGCCCCCAGCTCACTCTCTTCTGCGTTTATGTTACACCAGCAGCAGCAGGAAGAGGCCAGGGAGCGTTCAGTTAACGAGGTGTACGCCTGGTTTACATTCAAATTCGGATCACCAGCATCATCATCCTCTGATATTCGACGATCCGTTTCCCTAGGAGCGATTCTCCCACTTCGCGTACAAGCGGGTCGTCTTTCTCGGTCCATAATTCTAATCGGCATAAGAAGTCGATCTCGATATTCGACGAGCAGCCAAGGCCGTTACCCAGGACGCCTAATCACGCCCAACTCAATCGCAATCACGGGGTCGACCATCGCCTCCCGTCCTAAAAGCGCCACTTCTGTCCTTTCCAACCCGCCAACATCCCCATCCCTAACAAAACTTCACGAAACAATAACCTCACCGCTCTCCGCTTCCTGGGGATCTGTATATGTATCTTCGCCAATAACTCAGATCCAAAAGACGTTTACGCAGTTACAAGATGAAGCGCAGCCGAGGTTGTAGTGGGGAGGGTTTGATGGGTACGACGGGTTGACACAAACCCGTGGTCCATGAGGCAAAGTGGCGTGGGACCTTTTCGGTTTGTGGGCCGCATGGGCATAATCGTTCAACATTCAGTTATATCCCATAAGTTTTACTCCCTTTTCGCTGTACACAACCCAGTAACAGCTCGCAAGATACTCTTTTTCTACCAGAATCGTATCGACTGCACACTTAAGCCATGGCAAATCTTATCCGATCTGCAAAGTCTGGCAGCGATTGGACCGCGAATGACCTGCTGGCCTACAACATCAGAGTATCCTCTCAATCCCCAGATAACTTCTACGGCATCCCTCTCCCCCAAGAAGGCCTCAGTAACCTCGACCCCCATCTAGTCTCCGGTACCCTCAGCACACAGGGGCTCTCTGATGAGACGTACCGTTTCCTGCAGTATTTAGATCTGGCGTCGAGGGCGAATGCAGGCCAAGAGTCGGCTATCGATGACTTCACGAGGGAGATCTTGCGCGTGCTTAGTTTTGAAAGGCGCGGCCTCCTTCTTCGATCTCGTTACGCCATTCCACTTCTGATTTGTGGCGATCCCAACCGATCAGCGCAGACGGACGTTTGCCTTATGCATGACTCGTCAACCATCCTTCTGGTGGTCCAGGAGGATAAAGCCACCATCGGCACTCGGGACCCCGAGCCGCAAGTCATCGCTGAGGCCATCGCAACTTTTCAGTGCAATAATCGTATCCGAGCACGATTGGGTCAATCTGAGCTTGACTCTATGACCATTCCATGCATCACGATGATTGGCACTCGACCCATCTTCTACTTAGTCCCCGTCACTCGAGAACTGAGCGAGGCTATTGCTACAGCACAATACCCACTCTCCCCTACAGTGGTCAAGAAATGCGTTGTGGTATCCAATAGCCGTCGTTTGAGCGAGGGTATGGAAACCCCGGATTTCCGACAGCTCGCACTCCGACATTATACCGCCTTTCGCACTCTCGCAGAGGCCCATTGGTCGGCCTTTATAATCCCAGTGGAGATGGGAGCTTAATATGTTGCGACAAGAAATTGCACGTGTTGGAATACAATGTCTCACCATACCTCCCTCCTTACTAGTACTGGGTACGTTTCTGTGCGTGTACGAGTACTGTATCAAAATTTGCCACTCCCTACGTGTTCTAATAGAAGCATCGTAATTACACTCAGCAGACGAGAAAGCGAGATAGAGGAAAAGGAGGAAGGCAAACCTACATCTGTCTGGCTTGTCGAAGGTGGCAATTCTAAATATTTCGCGCTCCTAATTTCAGTAATTTGAAAAAATGCCATTATGATTTTGATAGCTCATGTGGGGATTATTTTATATTATTTTATTATGAACCCCTGTCCCCATTGCATTATGCGTGAACGTAAGTCGTGAGAATTTCGGCCAAGTACGCTATACAGTACAGACCGCGGGTTGGAACGGGATCGGTGAAAAGAAGGAAAAATCAGGCCATGCAACATACGTGTATGGTGTGTAAAGGACCATGGCGACCGGGGCACGACCAGCTCCGACTCTGACTCGAGTCCAGCCTTGGCAATCGGCATCTTTGCTGATTGCCAGACCCAAACCCTCTTCTGGGATGGGCCCAGCGGATGGGCCTGGCGGCTATGACACTGCGGGCGCTCGAAGCATTTCAATATCCCTATTAATGGCTGGGCCAGCGCATTTCAAGTTCCCCTCAACCTTCTTCGTTGCAGCATGCCCGACGAAATCACTCTGAGGGTGTCATTTCTTGCTGGACTTTTTGTTGTGGTCTCTCTCTTTATCAGCTGGTACTTGAAGGGCGATCCATTGGTCAGCCCCCAATTCCATTGTCTCGTACGCAGTGTACCTGATCGACATCGACATGCGCCATATCCGCAGCTCAACGCCATTCCGACAGTGGGATTTTCTGACCCAATTCTCTCGTACTTCTCCGCTCTCCAGTTCAACCTCGATGGCTTTCGGATGCTCAAAGAAGGCTACGAAAAAGTGAATTGCCTTGCCCAAAAGCATGTGTAGCTGTCTCCTTGACAACCTGACGATGCTTCGACTTTTAGACGAGACCAGGTTTATTCAAGATCGCGAATTTGCGGAGATGGATGGTGCTGGCTGCTGGACCTGAGCTCATTGAAGATGTCAGGAGGGCGCCGGATCACGTCTTGTCTATGATCGAACCGATGACCGAGGTATAGTGTGAACTGAACGTGCTGACTCGGATTCCATACTCACACCAAGATCATAATAGTTCATTCAACCAGAATACACGCTGGACCTATTGGATCTGAAAGACGAATACCACACCGATGTGATTCGTTCAAAATTGACACGGAATATCGCAGTAACGTTCAAGGAGATACGCGACGAGCTCGTCAATGCTCTGGATGACTGTATTCCGACGCACGAGGACAGTACGTGACCAACTTGTGGACAAGGAATTCACAATTCACAAAGAACGCAGAGTGGGTCAAGGTCCCCATCCTAGAGACCGTTCAACGAGTGGTCTGTTGCACCACGAATCGCGTTTTTGTCGGCGTTCCTTTATGTCCGTAATCTCACTCCGGTCCTTCAATTCTTCGGCGATCTGTGCTGATCATGTTCTCCAGGTCGGAATCGTGACTATCAGACTCTGAACTTAACCTATGCGACCAATGTTATAAAGTATGCAACAATCATCAGCATGTTTCCCAAGCCATTCAAGCAGTGCGTTGTCGTCTCTATCTGTGTCTCCTACTCTCTGAGGTCCACTTGAGTATTGTTTCGCGCTTGCTATCGAGCCTTCCATCTCAAATCGACAAGAGATAGAATTCATCAGACCTATGGTTGAAGAGCGGTTCGCGAAGATGGAGGAGCTCGGGGATGACTGGGATGATAAGCCGGTATGTCAGCCATCGTACTGGACATTTTCACGTTACATATTGGAATCACAGAACGATATGCTCATGTGGCTCATGGAAGAGGCCAAGGGTGTGGAGAGGTCCCTCGAAGGCTTGGCTCGGCGATTGCTCTTGGTCAACTTTGCAGCAATCCATTCGACTTCTCTGGTAACCGATATTTCCTCCTCACTCCTTACAATGGGCTCATAATCAATCATATACCCATAGACGTTCACACAAGCATTGTATCGTCTTCTCGGTAACCCTCAGTATATCGAACCTCTCCGCCAAGAGGTCGAGGCTGTGATAGCAGAAGAAGGCTGGACGAAAGCCGGAATGGACAAGATGCATAAGGTAGACAGTTTCTTGAAGGAGTCCCAGCGACTTGATGGTCTAGGCTCCCGTTCGTTAAATTCCTTACCCAGCATGCCAAATACAGATAGCTAATGTGCGCTAACCTCCCATCCCAGTGGCTATGAGCCGTCTCGCGCTGCGACCATTCACATTTTCCAATGGCATGACCATTCCCGCAGGCACGCTCGTCGCCATCCCTGCGAGTGCTGCTCATACAGACGAAAGAACATTTCCGAATCCTGACGAATTTGATGGCTTTCGCTTTTCGAAGCTCTGCGAAAGCGACGGGGGTACCGCTACCGGTAGATACCAGGCAGTCTCTACGTCTAGCGAGCAGTTGTCTTTCGGACTGGGGCGGCGCACGTGGTGAGCCTTCAAGTTGCTGTACGCGATTTACTGTCCGTGAAGTAACCGTCACTCTTTGCTATCAGTCCAGGCCGGTTCTTCGCGGTCAACGAAGTCAAAGCCCTGCTTGCCCATATCGTTGTGACATATGATTTCAAGCTTGAGGAAGGCAAAGGAGTCCCGCCCGACATTTGCATCGCCGCATTGCGCATCCCAGGGTCCGCAAATGTACTGTTCAGGGCACGGCAGAAGTGAGATTCTTTGCTGGCCATCCACTCGCAAACCGGGTATCCTCGGCTTCAATCTATAAGAATTTGTCGGCAGAATCTATGATTGACTTGAGACGTGTTCATGCTAGCTGTCCAGCGTTGTAATGTACACCGTGTGCGTATGTGGAGCATAATGTAGAGGGTCCTGCCTTCGTACGGCACCACGCAGCTTGTTCTTGACTCCGCGCGTCGCATCCGGGAGTCCGGGACCCCTTCTGCCAGCCGCCCAGATACAGCTTCGACCTTGTTCTGCATGTGATGTGCACGCGATGCACGTTATTCTCTGAAGGAACTCGGAACTTGAAATCGAGCACCTTGCGACTATGTGATGGATGAACCGATGAAGTTTCAAGTTCAATTGAAGCAAAATAAGGGAACATGTAATGAGAAAACTCGAGCCGCAAAGAAATTGGGCATTGGGGCAAATGAATACGTGACGGCCCAGACATCAGAAGCAGAGCAAAGAAAACCAAAATATCAGCCGGGACTACATAGCTTAGCTCAGAGTATAATAGTGTCAAACCCGACCAGAACCAATCTGCCGCCCAGTGTGCTTTCCACCCCGATCAATCACGTCTGCTCAAGCTTATTAAGGGTATCTTCGAAGGCGTGTATGTACTCCTGGTTAGCCCCCTCATCGACTTGCCAGGGGTTAGGGCAGCTCCCCAGACCTTGCCAAAACGGTACACTTCCCCAAGAGATGCTGTGCCGAAGCCGCCCAACATGCCTAGGAAGCCGAACCGTTTGGCTCCTTCTGCACCTGCACGCATGAACCTCTCGAACATGCCCAATTTTGAACTTCCGAGGATCCATTTTAGTAAGGTCGTCTACTGCGAGTTATCAAAGTGGAACATACGGCGGTTTCTTCAACTGCTCCTTGCTTGCTTGCGATCTCTCCACCTCATCCTTCCGCTTCGCCAACTCGTCATCCAGTTCAATTTGCAAATCTTTGTCCTTCGCTTTGATGGCATCTGCAATCTCCTCGCGTAATTTCTTCATCTCCTTTTCATGCCGCTTAATCATGGCATCCAAGTCCGTGCTGAGTTGAGAGCCCGCTGCGGTCTGCTCAAGTGTCGCTCCAGGCTTCGCTAATTCTTCCTGTATCTGAAGGACAATTGGGGTGTTGTTGAGAATCTTGTACATGACTCGACGTGCCGAGGCAGGTGTGTTGTTGTGGCCAAACGTGACGGCGCCAGCACGACAAAGTGGTGCGAAGTATCGCTCTCCGGTCACAAGCTCCTGTTCCAACTCAATTGCTCTGTTGTCGCCGACCATATCCCAGCGTGTGGTCACAATGGCAGCGTTCTTGAGCGCCAGACCGCAGACCTTCTCGAACATCCTCAAGTTGCGAATCGTAAGCCCTCCAGCCCTGACGTCGATCCGTTGGCAATAGATGAGACCATTGATTTTCCCATATCTGCACAGATCAGATCGAGATTTCCGGCATCATAAACACAGTTTACTTACGTGTCCTTGAGGAAGCTAGCAATCTCATCCAGGACGTCGCTGTCAGTCATTCCATTGGAATCGTCAAAACCTGGAGTATCGACAAGTGCAACACGGCGGCCATCGGATGCAGAGAAGCAATGAACACCAATCTTAGACGTCTGGGAGCTGACGCCATGTCCGATTTCAATTTCCTCGTCACCGGTGAGGAGCTTGATGAACTGTTTTTAGGGTGAGCACCTCCTATTATGATAGAGGAAATGCAAATAGTATCCTCACCGAGGACTTCCCTGATCCTGTCATGCCCATAATTCTGAAATTCATTCACTCAGTGAGTATCATTGAGGATAACAATTCTCAACTCACACGACGATGGCATCAGGTTTTTGCTCAGTGGTGGTGCCTCCGTTAACGTTAGGAGTGCTGTGAGAAGTATCCGTCCGAAGTGCCATGGTCGTGGGAGCTGGATGAGTTGAGGTGAGGGTTACAACTGCACCTGTCCCGCTTATATCCAGTCGGCAACGAAGATGTGTGTATCCGTAAGGCGTGATATGTGCATTTATCGAATTGGATTTTTCACAGTCGGTAGTGCCCGACAGTGGTTTGTGAAGCTTGAAAGGGATCTAGGGTCGTTGTGATAGCAGTGAGGCGAGGGTCTGGGCGAGACACGAGTAAAAAAGGTGGGATTTCTCCCCATCCACTGGCATGCCGTTGTTTCAGTTTCATGCAGATTGAATATTCAATACTAGAAGACGATCGATTGCGCTTCTTGTGGTCCATCTGCCCATGCCGAGTCAGCGTGACCGCCTGCATCAGCTCCGCCTACTTTCCTGCATGGTCTCCGTGATGCTGAGATCGAATCACTGTCTGACTATTCCTCTCGGTGCCTCCTGTTGTGATATGATTTCAACATTTCACCCTGTCACTGACAGAATTCAAATTGTGTAAACGTTGGATATTTGAAAACAAAGGTGGAGAGTAGTAGGAAGAAGGGAAGGAAAAGATACCGAGGGAGGACGGAGGTGTTGAGGGTTTACCCAGTACTTTTCGGTAACAACGTGGGGTGAAACCCATTACATTGCGTGGACGTGCGCTGTCCGTCCCAGAGCCGTCGAACGTGAAAATCAAGAATAGTTTACCACGCATTTAAAAGGGATGAAAAGAATTGTAAAGGCAAACATAACAGCCATGAGAGGTGGTCAAAGAAACCTCGATACTCGAGAACATGCAGGGCAAATGTGAGACCGAATAGGCAACCACCGGGATAGCCATAGTGTCTTGAGGATATGAAGGAATCTCCAGCTGAGCCGCGGCTAAAGCAGAGGCGATGTCCTGAGTGAGGCTCTCATTCTGGTCAGCACGAGATGAAACGGGGCAGCACAAAAACAAGAGGGCGTAACCTCCAAGGGTACGGCTGGATTGCGTGCACGCGTGATTGGGGTGCGCATTTTTGGCGCGGGCAGCAATCTCGGTCAAGATTGCAGGAGTTCAAACATGAAATGTGGTCCCACCCGGTCCGCATCCACCTGCGATAGAGATGCACTAGGCCTCTCCAAATGAACGTGGGGCATCATGAGGTCCGTGGGTGAGCAGAACGAGGCAGTGGGAGGCACAGATGACATGAGGTTGTTCAGTTGGCACCACAAGGCAGCAGGAATCGCCGTTGCCGTCAACAGACACTTCAAACTCCGGGTTCCCGAGTACCGATGCGGTCACATTAATTCCATAAGAAGCTGATACAGATGCGCGATGTGCTGAAACTGCCCAGCGGATAACCCCTTTTTGACAAAATGGTGCCCGGACCGGACGCTTGTTCCGCGCTCCTGCCTACCGTATCTGAATCACAGCGGCGCTGATCGATCGATGTCCAGTCGAAAACGAAAAAGCCATACTCACCCCTAACCCACCGATCACTTCCTACAACGGCACCACCCCTAACCCTGATGCTGACGCGCTGACGTCCAGCCAACCAGATCACCCCCCCTCAGCCAGCTCAACGCACACAGCGACCCGCACCCCACACGCATCCAAACCCCTGTCCGGACAGCAACGGGCAAGCAGTCCTCTCCCGACTGACCCTGACGCCATTCAGCGGGACCCTCACACCCACCGCGCATGACGCTGCCTGCCTCCGTGCCCCATCCCGGCTCGCCGTGACGACAACAGAGGTGCACACAGTTCCGCTGCCCACCGCAGCGACCCACGTCAAGGCACGTGCTCACAATGCGGCGTGGCACGACGACGGTGGCCGGCAAAGCAGTGAAAATTTCTACCATACCCATGGTTGAACAGCGTCCGCGGAGCTGGAGAAGTTCGGGGTGACTGGGACAATAAGCTGGTATGTCCACATCATCATGACAATGATATCAAGTTTAAGGAAAACCTCGTCCCTCCCGAACTTTGCATCGCTGCACTGCGCCTGGCAGAAGTGAAATGCCTCTCGCTCTGCTGACGATCCACTCGCAGACCATGATTGATGATTCCTGACTAGGCCTGACTAGCCTGACTGCTTGAGCAGCCGACCGGTCTGTCACGGAATGTTCGGGGGACCCTCACGGCTGCTAGCCAACTGCCAGAGCAACCACCTCGCATCATGCCAGAGAGACTCGCTTTTTATAACCCCGTTGGCCCTGAGCCCCCTACCTATCCACGCCCTCCGGAACAAATCGCTCCCAGACTTTTTTTCGCGGACCTCTTTTCTCTCGTCAACCCGGCCGAGCTCCGTGCGCGCGGCATATACAACATCGCCACCGCGCGGAATTCCGAGGGCTCCTATCCGCGTGATGCGGAGTGTGCGTACATCGATGAGCCCGCGACGCTGTTCGCGCTTGCAGGTGTGCGCCGCTCCGGCCACCCCGTACTCGTGCACTGCGATGGCACGGGCGAGGGTGTCGACTTTGTGACCGCCTTGTTGGTCCTGGCCGATCGCCTGTCGGTGGACGAAGCAATAGAGAGGGTGACACAGAAGTTTCCGTATATTTCATTGCGCCCGACGTCAAGGAGACAATTACGTGGGTTTGAGGAGATGTTGATGGAAGAAGAAAGGAAGAAGGCGCGGTTGTACGATTATATGGCATCTACGAACCAAGATCTACATCAGAATATGCGCGGTTTACTATACAAGTACCTTAGAGCACCCCAATAGAATCACCATAGCCAATGAAGGTACTTCATAATGAAAAGGCCTCTTTGTATTCGTCGCACATCACGAAAGTATTCGCGATTCAGTCAAAGTTGCAGCCATATACTTTCTGTGCAACGTCTCTCCACAAAGTCGCGTCCACAGCGAATGCTGAAGCGTACTCAGCCTCGAGGTGGTGTAGTCGCCGGCCGACAATCACCAGACTGTGAAGCGGCTCGCCGAAAACATGTGGCGGCTGCTCCTGGAGCTGCGCGAGTGTCCCGCACACGATACGCTCATTATCTGGGCCACCGCCAACGCGCGAGAGCGCAATCGCGAGCGTCCGATCAGGTACGAGCACGCCTTCGTTCCGGGTATCCTCGATCTCGATAAGCTGTGCCACTGCCTGCGGGATCGACATGTACCGAGGTGGTTCGTAAATCTTGCGCCCCCTGCGCATCGTTTGGTACAGTTCTTCCGCACAGACGCCCGCCCAGCAGGGCGGAGAGGGAAAAGAAAACGCACCGGGCGAGATTCTCCTCGGTTTGTTCCTTGACTTTTATATCTAGCAGGACGAGCGTGTGCATCCCAAGGTCCGCGTTCTCGCGCACACGGTCGTAGAAGCTGTCCGGCCGCCACGTGTCGGTGAAGAAGACGAGCGAGACGGTCTGGCCAAAGTTGTACAGCTGCAGACCGCAAGCGCCGACGGCGTTCATGATGGATGCATTGTGTATGACGCGCGTTGGGACGCCGAGAGTGCGAGCGCGGAGGAGGAGTCGGTGTGCGTCGTCGCACCGAAGGGATCGCCGACGACGAGGAGGGCAACGTCTTGGGTGTGCGCGCCTCGCAGGATCTCGTCACTTTGGGTCTCGACCATGTCACGGTCCGCGAGGATGAGTGACTTGCCGTAAAAATCTTCCTTTGCTAGAACGTGAACTCGTAACCGGGCAACTCGGAGAGATGACGTGCCAGGCGCTCCTTCTGAATGACGAGAATGCTGGTGTATGCCTCAAGGTAGACGCGTGTAGATGCCCTTATGGCCTATTGTAACGGGTAGTATAATTGTCAGAATAGAACCGATGCATCTGGATGTGGAATCACCTCTAGACCCCGAACGGTGATATCCTTCTCATCAGAGAGTCCGAGGCCGATTATGTAGAACATCGTTGGTGATGGTCAACCGATAAGGACCTCCTGTCAATATTGTCCCCTCGGCCTTCTCGGCCCAATATGGACCTTTTCCTGCGCTTCCCCAGTGGTTCCTGCGTGGAGGTATGGTTCCCTCACACTCTAACCTCATCCCAACCGACATTTTCTACGCTGTCCTCGGACACCTCACCGATAGGCGTGATCTCTATGCTGCCGCTCTCGCCAACTGGGACTTTAACCGCGCCGCCACTCCACTTCTGTATCGTACTCTCGACACGGATGCGCGTACCAGACTATGGGATCATAAAACCGTATGTTTATTACACGCTTCGCTTGAGCCGAGCGTCGTACTCAATCCGCACGCCAGACTAGCGACGTAATCCATCCCGCGCATACCCTCCTGCAGAGGCCTGAGCTTGCTCGCCATGTACGGCATGTTCGCGAAACAGGTCGAGTTTTTTTCTTTCTCGCCTCAAGTGAGGTGGCTGGATTTGTCATTTGCTGCTGGTCCCTTTTGCCTGTCCTTTGTGGCGTTCCCCCCTTTCCTTTGGACATCGCACTCACCTGTGTCTTCCTCTTCTCAGGTGCACTGCATGCCACCTACACGTCAGTCACAGGGGCCGTCCTTAAAGCTCTCCGTCTTTGCGACAACTTGTACTCGTTCACATGGGTTGATGACACGTCCGCCTCGCCTTCCGTCTTCCTATCCTTCCTCAACATTCTTCGCGGTCTTCCCCTACGTGCGCTCACCCTTCGCACCTACAGCGATCTTGGAGAAGATGCATGGGCTTTTCTCAACACGTTCCCTGACTTGGAAAAAGTGGGAATATGGTGTATGCATGGTCCACCGCGCGTCCTGCAAGGTTGGGCTCCTTTGCTGGGGGGCACGCTCACAGAGCTAGAGCTCGGGGTACGTAGCGGTCACTCGGGTCACGGCTCATGAATGATGCACTTAATGTATGCTACGTAGCGTTGCGCTGGCGTCCCTGATACCATCTTGGTCGCTGTACTCTCGCAGCTCCCCTGCCTACGAGATCTACGACTCAAAGGCGCAGCAAGTAGCGCCATCCCGGACATTCTCACCTCGCTCCCCGTTCTTGTTGCGCTCGACACGGAGTATCTCCGCCCGAGCCTCCTCCGCCCATTAGACCGGGATGCGCCCGTTGCCGCTACTCCAACGGCTCACCGTACGCACGTCCTCTGTCGATCTGCAGGGTCCCGTACGGCTCTGGGCATGGCTCCACGCGCTCACACCACGCCCATCGCTCGAGTCTTTTACGTTAAATGCATTCTCGACAGCCGGTCAGACAAACATTCCTCGAGATTTTTTGGTTTCTCTCGCTCGAAGACATGCAGACACACTCCGTCATCTCCTCGTCAATATGGCATCACTAACCCTGGAGGATGTACAGTGTGTCTGTGAGCTCTTCCCGCATCTCGAAGAGCTCTCTTGTGCTGTCGCAAGCCATGACGCCGTACGCTATCTCTTCCCGAATTTCCTCTGGCTCCCAAGCTACTTCCACTTTCTTGCCGCTCATAGGAGTCGATACGGCACGCGATCGACAAGGCACACAATCTCCGCTCACTTAAGTTGCATGTACACTGGATCCCTACGCCAGATACCGCGGATACTCAATCCCTAAGCTCAACTGTAAGTGCATCTGCATTGCACTCACCCAATTCTCCTATTGCCCGATTCGGACTGGCGGATGCCGAAGCGTTAATGCGTCGCCCGGGATCACGCTTGTCCACCCTGTCAATGGACCCGCACATGTTTCGGGGATCTTGGGTGCCGAAGCGGCATGTAGATGGGTCGGTGCGATTACACTTTGAGGTGAGGATGGATGGTCTAATGTGGGGCGGGCGTTCGTGAGACCGGGAGGTGGGCCATACGGCTCACCGTTCCCGCAAGCCTTTGATACTCCTTTCATTTGTCAGATGCAAGCATATATCAATCATGTTTTCTGAGTAGTTGCAATCTAACTTGTCGTCAGCTCACCATTCGCGATTATCCAGTCCCTCATAGCCTCTATGCAGCAGATGGTTATCGTCATCTACCAGTTCACTCACCCTCACTGGCACGATTACTATTACGAGAGTAGCTGTACACATAAGCAAAGGCAGGCGCAGATGGATACATTACATTGACAAATGTCATACTCCGCGCCCGCGTGCCCGGCCCCCACGCGGTGGACCACCGCGTGCACCACCGCGGCCTGAAAGGCAATTCTCAGTGGGAAAGAGGAGAGAAGCAGAATAGATGACAGACCTCGTGGTGCCCCACTACGACCTGCGAGAGAGGAAGGCCAATGAGTGTACAATAACAAAGGTGTGCACATGACGCACCTCGTCCTACGCCGCCAGCATGTGGGCCACCCCGCGCGCTCTTACCCGCTTCTCGCGCGCGCATCTGTTCTTCCTTGACCACGTCCAGCAGCGCATCCGGTACGCGCAGGTATTTTATCTACCCGCGGAGCAAGGAAAACAGTCAGACTGCATCCCTCACAGAGCGAGGGGAAAGGCGTCAGTCAACGCACCGTGCTGCCGCGGATGTAGCACTCTTTGACTTTCCAAAAGCGGTCGCCGTCTGCGCTCGTTTGGTATACCTCGCGGAGCGTGATGTTCATAAAGTTGTCGCAGTTGACGAGGTGTCCGTTGAACGTTTCTCCGTTCTTGAGCTCGACCAACTGTGGGGGAACGACGCCAAAAATGTCTATTGAGTGAGCCGGAGAGGAGAGGAAAACGAATGTGCCCCACCATAGGCTTATTTTGTGCGGCATTGAGAAGCGAGAGTGGCAACTAGGGACAGGGTCAGCTTATAGATAGATTGGACGTGCCCTGGTGGATACATTACCATCTTGACGAGGGTCGGGTGAGATTTTGTGCAAAGTCAACGTGATGACTATTACTGACGGGCCTGCGGCCTGCGGACAGCACAACCCTAACCCTGCGGACAGCTACCCTTGCATTTACGTCTGAAATAAAAATAGAATAGATGCGCAACTAAGCGGCCAACACAAGGGCCAACAACTCCAGTTTCTGGTATTTCCCGATCTCTCCCGGGCCTGGGATGAGCAGAGCAGCCCAGGTTAACCTTGTGCTGGTCTATACCGGGAGGTAGCATTGATCAAGGCACTGCAGTGGCCGGTCAGACGACAGTATTTACCGAACCAAGGTCCCAGGCGGGAGTATTAGGGCCGGCTTTGGGAGTTGCGGTGAGGAAAAAGGACACACGTTTTCGAAGGTGGTTTTCGAAATGAGCTGGGCGTGCAATGTCTAATCTGATGCTACACGACAGGCGTCCGCACAGAACTAGATCTATGCAGATCCAGTTCACGTTCACCAGTTCTGCATAAATAACCCTAACCATAACTTTAGAGCACAATTGCCTCGTGTTTGTTTGTGGCACTTTGTGCCAGCAGTGGCATTTACCTTGGCATTTACTAGCGGTCGGTCCAACCTTTACTAAAACCATGTCTTTGTCACTACTGTCATCACAAGTCACTATTGTATGTGATGGAAAGGTGATGGTTACACATACTGTGAAACAGGAGGGTACGTCAGTGTTGACTGCGTTCATCGCAAGTGAAGCCGGGAAGGTAGGCATTTCAGCCGGTCTACGCGATCAACCGAGTCAATGATTGGAACTAGCAATTCAAGGTCGTCATGAAAAACAATGCGGTCGATTTTGACATCACTTCCATGTTGTATATCGATGGCGAATATGTCCAGCATTTGGTGGTTCCAGCGGGACGGGATCACGAGGTTATAGGACTGCGTGCAAGTGCATTCACCATTCGTCCTTTCAAGTTCCAGGACGTGAAACTTGTCGGTATGGCCACCAGTCTCGCTCAGATATTTACTCTTTATATGAGTCTTATATGTCGAAGACCCGGATGTGGAAGATGCTCCCATGGTACCTGAAATGGGAACAATCGAAGTTCAAATGTTTCGCTCCCGAACACTGACAATGGGTTACCATTCTCGCCAGAAGGATTTTCCCCAGGCGCTCCATCTGGGTCGTGTTTCGGAGCTCAGTAAGAAGGCAGGGTGGCATCGTGTTGGGTACGTATTCGTAGTCCTGCCTCCGATCCCTCCACTTGTCGCTACCTGGGTTCGCTCATTAGTCTTTCTAGCACTGCAGATGAAATACCTATCCCCGAATCTCAAGTCTGTTCTGTCAGCTATATAGACCCACCAGGAGTACGATATGCCACCTTCAAAATTTTCTATCGACCCAGAGGTAGACCGGCCATTATGTCTTATGACCCTGCTGACAGTCCTCCAGAGCTGTTGGAAGCGCAGGGTATAATCCCTAGACATGGTCTTGGAGCCCGAGATGGCGAAGGATCCGAGGCTAGCCGCAAAAGGCGTACCAGGGAGGACGAATTGCCCACTCCACCCGCGAAACGTCCTGTGCACTCTATCAAGAAAGAGAAGGAAATACACTCCTCAGATGCGCGCGCGCAACAAATCCGAGACCTTCAGGTCAGTCACGGCACATTTGGCTTTTTCACACACCTTTATTCGTTTCTTACGTTCGTGCATGCAGGCCAAGTTGGATGCTTTAGTCGCCGAACAAGCCAGCCCAACCGTCAAGCGTGAGCCGAGATGTGGGGCGGGTTCTCCATCTCCGATCCGCGTCGGGCAGGCTGCGAGCGACGTGATCGACCTCACTCTGGAGGGCTGATTGCCGTCGATCGACGTCGATCTCTCATTATTGTGCTGTGCTGAGCGCACCGCGGGGAATCCCGAACTTTCGGTTCTCCCGGGGCTAGCGCGTGATGACTTATGTGTCTGTGTTCTTCGACAATTGTGCATATTACCTCTACTTATACCAAGCTCTGGCCTGACGCCTATTTCAAGCAAAAATGGACGGGTTGGAGCATCTGGATGACGAGTACCTTACAGCCTATCTGCATGGGGCAGGCATAATGAAGGTATTGACTCGAGGAAGTGGTCGTCCCTTTCACCAATCTAGCTTCCTTACTTCAAAAACAACATTATTCCCCATCTTTTAATCGCAGAATATAGGGGCTGCCCCTCGCTTCCTGCCGTTACTCGTACTTCCACCCTTCCGATACTATCACTTGTGCTACGTCATCTCCCAATTAAAATACTGGGCTCTCATTGTCCACTTAGATATCAACCTTGAGATGGGATCTCGCGGCGACTACGACTATTACAAAGAGTCAGAAGGAATCTTGATGTGAATCATGCCCTCATCTCACTACAAGCATAGAAATGTTTACAATTCCCTGGAGGGTTGTCTACCTCTGGCGCTTCCTAAACAACACATCCACATCCCTAGGGATGCGCGATGAGGCAATACAAAGCTCGCGTGGGACTTCTTTTCCTTCTTCGAGCTTGAGATCGTATGTGACGACAATATATGCGAGGAAGGCCTTGATCTCGGTGGTTGCAAAGAATCGTCCGGGGCTATCATAAAGCGATATGGGGGTGACATGAGGACACGAAACCGAAAGGACCAAAGTTATTCCTCACCACGCGAGTCGCCCATGTCCGTAAGGCAGGTGTACGGTAGATGTGGTGCCTGCTAGGTGCTTACTTGCTATGCCATCTCCACCACACTCTCGGAGCTTCACGAAACGGAAGCCGTCGAATTCGTCCGGATTTGGGTATACCTCTCCGTCGGTGTGGATAGCGCTGAGTGGAGCGCCAACCAACGTACCCGGAGGAATGGTCACGCCGTTGGAGAACGTGAATGGGCGCAATGCGAGCCGATTCAGTATCACTACGGCACGACACATCAGCGGGTGATATGACGCCCCAAGGGGAAGGAACTGAACCGATGCCAGGCCATCCAGCCTTTGGGTCTCTCGCAGGAAGCTGTCGATTTTGTACATCTTGTCCAACCCGGCTTTCGTCCACCCTTCCTCTGCCACGGCGGCTTCAACGTCCTGACGCAGGGGTTCGATATACTCCGGATTGGCGAGCAGACGGTACAGCACTTGGATGAGCGTCTGCATGCGAATGGTCAGGGATGTCCCGCAGACCGTGGCAGCATGGTACAGCTCACTTGAGAAGTTGTGTGGATAGCCGCAAAGTTGACCGTCAGCATCCGCCTCGCCACACCGTCGAGCGACTTTTCAATTCCTTTGGCTTCGCTCATGAGCCACATGAGCATGTCATTCTGTGCGTCGCCAATCAGCAAGATATAAAAACTGAACAAAACAGACTGATGAACCGGTCTCTCATCCCAATCCCCCTGGTCGACGTCTTCCATTTTTGCCAAACGCTCCTCGAACATAGGTCGGATGAACTCCCTTTCCTGTCGGAATTGGGATGGGAGGTTGGAGAGAATGCGCACAACAACACTAAAATGAAATGGTGTCAGTGAAGTAAATATGAGGATATTATCGGTGACGGACGGCTTGAGGTACTTTGGGAACATTCTGATTATGGTAGCAAACTTTACAACATTGATGGCAAAGTTCAGATTGAGCGTTTGGTAGTCACGATTCCGGCCTGTGAGGTTGTCAGCACCTGTCGACAGTTAACGAGACGACAGACGGATGGACCATTACGAACATAGTGGTTTACCAACAAATACACGATTGGTTACGCGACAAATCACTCGCTGCATAGTTGGTACGATGGGTAGCTTGACCCACTCTGCATTCTTCATGAACTCATGAGATTTTACTACAGAGCCGTCACACACCATCACCAACCGTGGGGACGGCATCATCAAGGGCCGGCCCGAGTTCATCGTAAACATCTTTGAAGATAGTAGGCATGTTGCGTATCAACTTCGAACGTATTACGTCCGAGTGATAGAAATCGTCCTTATTCAGGAAATCCAGTGTGTAAGTGATTTGGAGGAACTGACACGATCACATGAGTGTAAGTTGGATCGAACCATGGCCGCAAAACGTACCTCTTCGAGCGGCTCGTGGTGGGACAAAAGGTCATCTGGCGCCTTCCTGATATCTTCAACGAGTTCTGTACCCGCGGGCAACACCATCCAGCCTCGGTGCATAGCGATCTTGAACAACCCTGGTTTGGCCTGAGAAGCACAAAAGTTAGCTCTTGAAGGAACCCGTCCGAAAACAATCACTTTCTCATAGCCTTCTTTGAGCATGCGAATCCCGTCGAAGTTGTAACGGAAAAAAGAAAAGTAGGAGAGGATGGGGTCGGAGAACCCTACGGTGTGTATGGCATCGAGCTGGGCTAGTCAGTGAGTAGCGGGAAAGATGGGAGGACAGTATAAAGCTGACAAGGGGATCCCTTTTTCTGTACCAGCTGACGAGCAGGGAGACTAGGGCCAAAAGCCCCGCAAGGAATGAAGCTCTGAGAAGGGACTCGTCAACCATTGCCAGGTTGTGATGACTGCGGCGCTCTTCGAAACAAGATGCCCCTCATAAATAGCACTACTGATTGGGTAAGGGGCGATGAGCGCTGTTGAGCATTCCCGAATGGTTCAACCTAGATTTGAAATTGGTCCCTTCACATAGCTTCCGAGAACGCCAACTGAAAGCTCAGCACTCAGGACCGAGGTGTGCAGTGAATGTGGGACATTCGGATCAACAGATGAGCGGTTTAGATGTTTCACCCGTGACGACAAGCAGTTCTTAGCGGCAGCCAGTTTTGACCGGTGCAATCGTCTGGTCTGCAAAACAGCCAATTCAGTTGAAGCACGAAGGCCGCGGCGAAGCGGAGGCACCTCGGCCACCGCGGCGATGTGTTGACACGTGACCTTGCGCGCTCCTCCGTCCCAGTTTAGACTCGACTTCTTCGCGCAGGGTTCGATTCGGAGCCCTCCGTGATCATGCAGTTGTGTTCTAGTGACGCTACCAAATACGTACAGGATTCGCGCGATCCAGTCCATTCAGTCTTTTTGATACATGTACATGGCTTTGGTGAGTTGGTTGTGATGGTCGGTAGTTTCCCATTCGGATTTGATATTCTTTTTTACCGGTAACCGTCACCAATCACCGTGACCAAACCCGTTCGTCTGTATTGCAGTCCTCCAGGGACCAACCAGATGTTGTGAGGCGCGATACAGTATTCCTCATGCAGTACATCCCCTCCACTTCGGCCAAGACCTTTTGAGCTTCAGCGCTGCCCCAACTACTCCTGTACCTCTTCAGCTCTCCAGGCCAGAAATGGGCAGAACTGTAGGCTCTGCCAACTCCAGCAGGGTTGCATGGGCGAAGTTCACTCAGATCCTAGAACTGCGGCCTTTACTCCTCTTTCAGACAGATATGTTGGATTCTGTCCGCACGCGCACGTAAAGCGTAAAGCCCTCAGAGACACCTGCGCAGCCCATTATCTCCCATATTCCGTACGCCGTCGAGCAGGATCACGACCACCTATGTAACTATTTTCGAGGTGCAAGGAAGTTACTTGTCAGCGGGGTGATTGATGATCGGAGGGGCGAACGGCAAAGGTGCACCGAGACAGTTTGTGCGATGTTCCGAGTGACGCGTTGATCGTCTTGATTGCCAATACCGTGATAACATTTTCCAGAACTTCGAACGCATGGGTGCCTTAATGAGTTCATATTACTATTACTTCGACAAGGGCGAAGCCATCAAGGTCCTGCGTGCGAACAAGCGCCATGCTACCTTCTAACACGCGAGGGACTTGAGAACTATGCAGATCTCTTCGGTGGATCACACGATATGAAGTTCCGGATCAAACGAGATGACATATCTGTATAGTGAGCATCAGTAGATAAATAAACACGGGGCCAAGGCGCAATACTGTAAGGAGCCCGATGCGTTAGTGATAGACTCGGGTCCAAGGCTTGGATCGGCACCTCGGAAAAGAGAGGCCGTGATGTGTGACCGAAATGGATACCGGATCTGGGTAACAACACTACTGCATCAAATTATCTATCTGATCATCAAACGAGTCATTGCGACCTCGACTGCCTGACAATCAAAACGGTGGTCTTTCACTGACCGGTCAGTGCAACTTTACTAATCCCTGATAAAAAATGGCTTCCATCCACGTCGACGAAGCCGCCGGCTCAGATCTTAGTGGCGTCGGCACGCAACAAGCCCCATATCAGTCACTCGCGTACGCCCTCTTCGCCCAGGGCCAAAACGCCAAGGTGCTCGTGCGCAAGGACTCGACTGCCGAGTACGAAGAACCTACCCAGAGCGCTCTCAAAAAAGCGAAGAAGGGCGCAGACGGCCTCGAAAAGAAGCGCAAGAAGGCGGAGGAACTCGCGGAGCTCGCTGCGCGGGCTAACAGCGAGGAGCGAGAGAAACGAGAGCGACTTCTGGAGGAGAGCAAGAAGATCCAGCTGGTGGAGGACGCGACTCTTCCTGCGGCGGTAAAGGTACGTAATGGCCACGCCTGCACATGGAGGGAGGGGGATTCCTTATCGACCACTTTCGTTAGACGAAGATTCTGAACCTCAAGGCCTTGCGCGGAAAGCGTGTCCGTGTCCTTGGCTGGGTACACCGCTTACGCTCGCAAAAAGACATCATATTCATCGTCCTCCGCGATGGCACTGGATATGTGCAGGCAGTACTCTCTGGCGTGCCCGTGCGTTCATTATACGGCTCTTCCTACCTACTTTTGGGCTTTTTGACTCATGCATTGGGGCAGGCGCAAACATATGAGGCACTAACGCTGACCATCGAATCGACAGTAGAGCTGGTAGGGACATTGCAAACGACCCCCGAGGGCAAAACTGCCCCAGGGGGGCACGAGCTCGTCGTCGATTTCTGGCAAACCCTGGGCGCTGCTCCTGGTGGGGACGACGCGTTTACCAACCGACTCAACGAAGTACGTCTGGTGCACGCCTCGGTCTTTTCTGCGAATCATCTTGCTAACCTGCATTCATGTAGAAATCCGACCCTTCCATCTTGGCAGATCTCCGTCATCTTGTCCTGCGCGGCGAGAACGCAAGCAGCGTGCTCCGACTTCGTTCCGCGATGCTCTCTGCGTTCCGTGCTACCTTTTCCGAGCATCACATCACCGAAGTCACCCCGCCATGTCTCGTGCAGACGCAGGTGGAGGGCGGCGCGACTCTGTTCAAGCTGGAGTATTATGGCCAGCCGGCATTTCTGACTCAGAGCTCGCAACTCTACCTCGAGACTTGTCTCCCCTCGTTGGGCGACGTATTTTGTATCCAAGAGAGCTTCAGGGCCGAGAACAGGTGGGTCCAGGTTCCACGCGCCCCTCTTATCCTCATTCTGTCCAACCCCAAGCCACACTCGCCGCCATCTGAGCGAATATACCCACCTCGAAGCCGAGCTCGCGTTCATCAACTTCGACGATCTCATGCACCACGTCGAAACGATTGTGAGAACCCCACACCAAAAGCGGACCCGCAGAGCCTTTCTTTACTCACTCGTACTTACTTTACGCACACACATTCGACGCAGATCTGCGAGTCGGTGGACAAACTCATGCAGAACGAAACCACCGCGGCGCTGATCAGACAGCTCAACCCCTCCTTCACGCCGCCAGCGCGCCCGTTCCGGCGCATGTCCTACGCCGACGCCATCGCGTGGCTGAACGAGCGCGGGATCGAACACCCGGCCGAGGACGCAGACGGCACCGCGATCCAGGACGCGGACGGCAAACCGAAGATGGTCCCGCACACCATCGGCGACGACATCGCCGAGGCGGCGGAGCGGCAGATGACGGACGAGATCGGCACGCCGATCTTCCTCCACGGTTTCCCCGCCGAGCTCAAGGCGTTCTACATGAAAAAGTCTAGCAATGCCCAGGCGCCTCCGGGGAGCGGCGACGGCGCCAGCCACCACCACCGACACGTCTTCACCGAGAGCTGCGACCTGCTCATGCCCGGCGTGGGCGAGATCGTCGGGGGCTCGATGAGGATCTCGGACATCGACGAGCTGCTCGCGGCGTACAAGCGCGAGGGCATCGACCCCACGCCCTATTATTGGTTCACGGACCAGCGCAAGTACGGGACGTGCGAGCATGGCGGGTACGGGCTCGGAGTCGAGGTTCGTCTTTTTCTTTGTTTTTTTTCGTTCCTTTTGTTTTTGTTGCTACCCACCGTTCCGACTTCCCCGCGCTGAACGTCGGGTTTTTTTTTTCTCGTTTCGTTTGTCCCGCCGATTTGCAGCGATTCCTGGCGTGGCTGGCCAACAGGTATACCGTTCGAGAGTGTTCCCTATACCCGAGGTATTGTCGGCTGTCCGTTTTCCATTTTTTGGCTTGTTAGCTGACGACACGATGCAGGTGGCCTGGACGCGCGACCCCTTAAAGTGGATGTGTGTGTTCGTGAGAAATCGGCGGTTTTTAGAGACGCGTTCCCAATATCTCAATCGTGGGAATGTCGTACCTTGTCCTTGAAGTCGTTTCTAAACAGAAGTGTGTTGTATCGTATTTCCGGTCCCTGAGTGACGTTGTGGTCTCTTTCCTGTCCAGGCGCTGAGATGACCTCCGGGATGACAACATCCCCTGTTTGTAGTTCTATGTAAGTCCGAAAAAGGATAGAGGTAGTCGTTAAGCTGTGGGGCCGATGGAGTAACTTGCTGCACTCAGTGGTCTCGAGTCTCAATTACCTGCCTCGCATGACAATGGCCAAGCACGTCAATATTAATAAATACTTGAATGACTCAGGTAGGCGGCTGAACGTGGCTGAAAATATAATAAGCCCAAACGCCCTAACAGGGGGAGATTCACACCAACAGATGTACGGTGATGCATCCAAAGGTTGAATTCTACCCACTCCGAGCCCAAGAGATCACAGACAGACAGACAGACAAACAGAGAGTAATAGTACTAGGGTACGATGACTATAGATATATATATTCACAAAACGAGCGAACACGCTCCTCCATTCCTATATCTCAAATATGAAAGTTAGTTGATTGGTCGGTCGTCGGAGGCACCGTTAATTGGGGAGCGGTTGGTCAGGTGGCGTCGCAAGCAAGGGTGTACCTGCCCAGTCGACGTCTGTACACAGCCGGGACCAGTGAATCAGCAAGACGACGAAAAGAGAAAAGGATGGAGACATACTGTTCATGAAGACGGTGTTGCCCCACCAATTTACAGGGAATCCCCCTTTCGGTAGCTGCAGCGCGAAGAAGATTGTCAGCAGCGAAAGTACAGTACCTGTTCATAGTCCAGATATGAGTCAGGACCCAGCTACTTCACGCTAAAGGGTAACATGACAATACTGACCACAATCCAATGCGGCACCCGTGATGTAGTTGTACTTGCACCACCACGCAAAGTTACGCTTCCGAACGACAAATTGGAACACGAATCCGACAGCGAACCATGCCGAATAATTTATTCCCGTCGCCGGTGGGATGAAAGACACCCCCAGCAACACGACGGGTGTGCTCACATACTTGGCCCATGAATCTGGCCGTCGCCGATGCATGATCCAGAACGGAACTGGGAGCACGGCGCCCCCAATGAGCGCATACAGCTGAGCGTGGTATATCGAGTTAGGGCCAAACTGTCGACTGGGGCCGATAAGGCCCCTAATCGCAAAACACAGGATCATGTCAACAATTGTCAATGGGGGGACCCACGTAACGAGAACGGACCAGATGGCAGACGCAGTGAAGAAAACTTTGTTGTGCGGACACGTAAGCTGGCTCTCCTGATCCGGACTGCAAATGTCTGGGATGGTTCTGAAAATCCATTCCTTGACGCCACATTGTAGGAACGTTGAGAGAAGCGTCGCTACCAGTTGCACTGCACCCCAGCTAGCTAGAACCGAGCATCCTGATAAATGTGCAATGGTGACGCACCAATGAAGGTTGCACGAGGCGGGACCTTGATATAATGGCCAAGCTTCAAGTCTTGGACGAATGACGTTGACTCTGTGAGGGTCTGCACAGAGTAAGCCTTGAAAACCATGTTGGCAAGGGGCTGGCCGGGTAGCAAAGTTCCCGGGATAATTTGTGCAAGCAAGTTAAGCGAGATCTATCAAATCATAGTCATTTTAGGATGACAGAACGTCATGTGAGAAAGAGAGCGCACCGCTTGACCCGTCATCGCATAGATAAAGCCAGACGGAAGCACATAGATGATCGGCAATAATACAGCAAGGAGAAGTGCCCAGACTGGTACGCCCGTGTGCCATACCTAGTGTACACAACTCACTACATGTGCACTTAAGCGAGAACATCACGTTAAGAGGACGTACCTCGGCGGCTACAATTGAGAGGCAAAAGAAGGACACAAATACGGACCCATACCACCAGTCTGGTACCTCGGGGTAGTTCTGCATCAGCTTGAGGTGAATATCGTCTTCTTCGAAGCGCATGCGTTTGAACCCATTCAAAAGCGTGCGGCCGTGATATAACAAAGTATGCACAATTACACATGTGCTCAGAGCGAACGCAAGAAGATAGGTCATCGCGAAGGCAGCGGGTAAATAAAGGGGGGAGTATTCCTCATAGGCGGTCATATTAAATGTATCCTGCGCAGTGAGCACCCGGGACACCTTGTACGAGTCACCAAAGCGATCGAAGGGCTGGGTGCCAAACATCGGGAAGTGCCCGAGATACCACGTCTAGCCGTGTGTGAGGAAAACCAGAACAAGGGGAATGAGAAACACTTACGTTGGTGTAGTACAGGATGGGTGTAAGGATCCAGTAGAACAATACAAAACCAGCAAAAATGTGCACCTCGGCCCACCAAGGGATCATGAACGGGCTCCCAATCCACGAGATTACAGTCCAGTCAAAAGTCAAGATGCTCATTCCTAGGCCACTGGCAACGCCAAACACCTGGTTAAGCGGGACGTTGTTCGGTGCGATCCAGCAAATCCAAGAGAACATTGAGAGTGCTTGGAAAAGATAGCCGGGGAGGAAGAAGAAGAAGAATGCGCCAGTAAAGACATAGACAAAGTAGCGGAAGCGGCTGATGCCGGCATTTTCGACCTCCTCTGCGTGCAAGGTATTGAGCAGTGTGCAGGTCATAAGGTTCTGTGGCCACACCATGCTTGCGGGCCAGACCAAGAATCTCCTGCAGAGACCGGCAAGACCAAAACCGGTCAACTGGGTGGCAAGGTTGAGAGTGACACTGAACCCAAAGCCGAGCTGAAGCTTGTAGTAATACTCGGCCACTACGATCGCGTTGAGAGCGTAAGGGGGGAGGATAGTTACATTGGTCATCATGAAGACAAGAACGTGTTCCTTGATGTTCCATGGACCGGGGTTAGAGAGAACTGCGCACCGCCAAGGATTCGGGGCATGCGATAAAGGGTAATTGGAAGGGAATACGATAAAAACTTGCCAAGGGGGTGGGCAACCAGAAGAAGAACAACTGGGATGATCAGTGGCGCGGGCTGGCGGAAATTGAAAAATATGTTCATCGAACTGCACTCGTGGGGGAAAAAAGAAAGAAGAGGATTGGTGAGACATGAAAAGGGGGCACATGGAAGGGAAGAACGCACCTCCCAGTAAATGAGAGGAAAAGGCCGACGAGCCACATCCGTATAGTAAGGACGGGCATGTCAGGATCGTCAATGTTCGATACCGAGGCTCGGACCTCTGGATATGGGCTATCTTCCTCTTGGACGGTATCAAAATCAAACTTCATCCTGCGGACGAGTCAGTGAAAGCAGGAGGATGGAAAGAGTGTAGAGGCACGTTATAGAAGCACTTTCTGCGCCATCAAGTTCAGGATCAATGGTAGAAATATCTGAGAGTGCGGTAGAGGCCTGTCGCTTTTCGTGGAATAAAGAGGTACGACGTTTAACATCTACAGGGATATGGGAGCTGGTAGTGGTAAAGCCAGTGGTGGTAGAGACAACGGTGGGTAAGCTCCCGAGCTTGCGGAGACGGAACCCATCTTCAATTGAGTCAGAGTCGCGGTGTTCGGTTGTGGAAGGGGGAGAAGGGGAATCAACTGTGCCAACAAAGTGAACTGAGGTAGTGGATGGGCCGGCTTCTGGGATATATTGCACAGCGGCTTGCGGAATGAATGCCGGTGGCGGGTAGACGAGAGGATCGGAAAATGTAGTAAATGGAGGGGGAGGTGAGGTGGGAGATGGGAGGTCGGCGGGATATTGCTGCAGGTATGGGTGTTGTTGGGGTACTGGTGGTGGGACTTGTGGTGGAGAATGTAGTGGTGGTATATAAGACTGCAAAGGCGATTGTGCAGGGGGTTGAGTGGAGGAATGCTGGGGTGTTGAGGGAGGCAGAAAAGCAAAGACGTCTTCGTCGTCGCTTTCCTCGCCTTCATCCTCGAGGGAGTATTCTTGGGAATAAGTGTATTGGGGATCGCGGTCGGAATGGGTGTCGGCCATGGGATCCAAATCGCCGCGAGAGGTTTCTGGACGAACCGAACGAGACGTGGTTGGCCGAGCGGCCATTTGATCGGAGGGAGAGGAAGGAGTGGGACAGGGAAGGTGAGGTGGGTGGGTGAGGGGATGAAGGAAAGGAAAGGGAGGCAAGCCCAAGGGTGGTGGCGGGCTGGGGCTCGCGAGAGGGAAGAGGGAGCAAGGGTGGCCTTGTTGAACGCACTCTCTCGCTCTATGGCCAGGTACCGCATCATCAGGAACACCTTTGTGCCCCCCCTCTCCTCTCTCGGCAAACATTTCTTTCCTGATTCTGAATTAAATTCGGCCGTCTAGTTTTCTCTGCGCACGCCCCGTCTGACGTTGCCGCGACGACAGCGGCCCTGTCAGATAATCATCCAATCTGTCAATCGCCTTTCCATTCCCCGTCCTTCGGTCCCACCCACCCGCTCGCTCTCCTCTGCTCTGAATCGCCTCCACTCCGCCCCCGGGCTACACAGAACATCCCGTTCCCCTCAGTTCCTGTGGTAACGCGTGCGCCCTCTGGGGTTCATATTTGTCCGCTTCCAGTGTGGCGGTGCGATTGCCCTGAACGATCGGTCAGGTCATGTGTCAAGGTCCGATTGTACGGCACATCGCGGACATCCATACATCTGCCGCCGCGTACGTGAATAACAGCAACCGCACGTCCACCAACCAGGCCACCGCGGCGCATGTCGGGGAAGAATGAACAGAGATGTTGAGATTTTTTGCCTCGTGGAGCAGAGACACTCCTCGCAAGCGTAGACATTACCACAATTCGTGGGAAATGGCAGATGATGTGGCGGGATGTTTCAAGGCACCGCCGCTGACCCGTTGGACTGCAAATGCCCTTCAATCTCCCCGGCACCCTCGTTCCTCTCTATGCCCTCCTCAACCCTCGCCTCCTCCTCCCTTCCATCGCAGTCGTGCGTGTGGTTCCTTCCACAGTGTGTTTGAGGTGATGGTGAATCTTGACCGTGCAGCGCGACATCCGCTATCTCAAATTTGCCGCCCTGCGAGATGCAGGCTATCGCGGCGTAATATTCGACAAAGACAATTGCCTCGTTAGTACTCCTTTGCTTTCCCACCGCAGACGGGGGGCTGATGGCACCCCTCTCCCTTACTTTCCCGCTATCCCACCCTTTTAGACCCTCCCAGATAATGACAAGCTCGTTCCAGAACTCGAGGTGCGCTCTTCGGCTTTCACGTCAGCCGCGCGAACGCGCGCCATCTGACACGGTGCGCCCATTCCCAGGCCGCCTGGTCCGACGCCCTGCGTACCTTTGGGCCCTCGCGCGTCCTCGTCGTCTCCAACTCGGCCGGCACGCGCGACGACGCGGCGCAGCTGCAAGCCGAATCCGTCGCCCACCACCTGCGCGCACCCGTCCTGCTCCACGCCGCACTAAAGCCGTCCTACGCCTGCGCCGCCGCAGCCCTCGAGGCTCTCCCCGGCATTGCACCGCACGAGCTCGTCGTCGTGGGCGACCGCGTGTTCACAGACGTCGTCCTCGCGCACCGCCTCGCGCATCCGCGCACGCCTGTGGCACGCATCGCCGCGCGCCTTGGCTTACGCGCGTCACCTGTGCAAATGCAGGCCCCGCGTATGGACGATGACGCTGGTCCCGGTGCCGCCAATGCCCGTGTTGACGCAGGACGAGAGCGGACGCGGACGCCATTGGCCGTTTGGACGACCGGTGTGTGGACCCGCGAGAACATGTTGATGCGCTGCGCCGAGGCGTGGCTCGTGCGGCTTGTCGAGCGATGGGTGGAAGGCGCGCGCGAACGCAGGGGCGCGCTCGAGGAACGGTTCGTTAGGGGTGCGTTAGATAGTACGGAGGAGGTGAGGGTGAAGCGGCGAGGGTGTTTCAGCTGGGTGGTAAAGGGGCCCTTGCCAAAATTGAGATAACCAGGGCCGGTGCGCCTATCTCAACGGCCGTTATTGTGTGTGTGTGTGCGCTTACTTGGGTACCAAATGAGGACACTCAAGTTCCGCCGTCCGGAGGCAAGTCCCCTCTTCCACGCTGCGGCCTGCGGCCCATAGGCTGTGCTATTAGGGCTATATTAGCACTCATCCCACCAGATCTGCGTCTCATGTCGCTCCCGTTCTCGTATTCTTACAACTTTGGGGCCCCATTTAACGACCCGGATGCCGATCTCATCCTTCGTTCAACGCCCTCCGTGCCCCCGGGGAAGTTTTGTAGCGCACCGACACACTTTCGTGTTCACAAGCTATTTCTGATCAAAGCATCTCCGTTTTTGAGAGGTTGCTACGCGAGACAGCCTCGTCCGAAGAGCTGAACCCAGACAAGGAGGCCGGAATTACGCACGATACCTTCGATGATCTCCCGGTCCTTTGCCTTTCCGTGGATCGCGACACCTTGCACTCTCTCCTTACGGCCATTTACCCTACCGATGTCGCCTATCCTCGCACGCTCGAGGCCATGATGAAGACATATGCTGCCGCAAGGAAACACGGCCTGTCCTCCACCTTGGCCCTGTTCCGGACCTACTGCAACGGCATAGCCCGCATCGTGACCACCGAGAACGCCTTCCGCGCATACCTGTTCGCATTCAGCGAGGGTCTCAAAGAGGAGGCCCTCGAGGCGGCACGACTTACTCTGTCCCTACCGCAGACCTTCGAAACCTACGGGAAGACCTGTGCACCGCGTCAGGGCCCGCGCTTCAAGCTCTGTGGAGACACCGACAGGTGGCTTTGAAGGCGATTGAGAAGGGTGTCCAGGAGTGCGTGCAGGAGGTTGGGGACCTTCGCGGCTGGAAAAGCAGCTCGCCCTTCGACAAGAGTTGCTGCACGGTACCAGGCTCGCGCGCACGGGAGCAATTCCTCATCTTTACGCGGAAGCTGACCACGGACTTCTCGTTGATGAACTTCTCGTGTTTCATCGACGCCATGTCGTCCCAAGGAGGGTTCAAGTGCCAATCGTGCAAGACGACGCAGCGGTTGGACTACTTGCGCTTGTTCAATTGCCTCGAACGACATGTAAGTGGTCACCTCGAGCAGGTAAGTCGAACCTTCTTCCCGTTTTTTCCCCCAGACATTGAGTTGCCATGGCTGACGACGATCGTTTCAGATGCATAGCGACGTACTGTCCCTTCTTCATGATTCGGAAGAAACCATTGATCCTCGGCCCTCTGACGAACAGCCGAGGGATTTTGGCGCGCCATTCGATCGCACCGATGCAGATTTAATCATACGGTCATGTGATCAAGTGGACTTCCACGTTCACAAGGCCGTCCTCAGCATGGCTTCCGTTGTCTTCGAGGACATGTTCACGGCACCGGGGCCGTTGCCCGATGAAGAGGAACGACGAAGCAGTCCTGTAATTGATCTGACAGAGGACTCGAAGACACTGCATCGTCTACTCACTGCAGTCTATCCGGTCGATCCCAGCCTTCCGGGGGCATTCGAGGATGCGCTTTCTCTCTTGGCTACCTGCCAAAAGTACCAGATGGATGCCACCGCAGCTCGAATCCGACTCTTACTAAAGGATCACACATTTCCATTATTCACCGCGCTAAATTCGTTCCGCGCATACGGCATCGCGAGTCGGTTTCATCTCAAGGAAGAGGCCCAGCTCGCTGCACGACTGACATTGGAGCGACCTATGAGCTTCAACGAGTACGGTGAAGAGTTGCGTTTCATATCAGGAGCCGATCTCTTCCGGTTATGGGAGTATCGTACTGAATGCACCAAGGCAGCGAAAGAATCCATCAACATCAAAATGAAGCGGAACTCTGAGACCACTAATACTCCCGTGCGTTCCAGGGGCTGCTCCGGGACAGTCAGCATTGGCAAATACGACACCGAGGAACTCCAGTCAGTGCCAAGATGGTGGCACAGCCATTTTCTTCACAGGGCTGGGCTCCAACCATCACCCAAGCAGATCACGGATCGACCGGCGTTCGAACGCGCTCTGGTAGAGCACCGAAACTTATCCGGTTGTACTGCATGTTTGCCGAATGACGAAACCAGGGTAGATAACACCATCTGCGTGGCAGTCGAGGCAAAATTGAGGGCTGCAATTGATCGGGTGAGCATCGCCCTTTGATGTCAACACGATTTCCTGAACCCAGAATATATGACAGGTCAATATCGATGCTCTTCCTACGCGTAGCTAGATTGGTTTTCATGCTCATGGTTGTTTTGGTTCCCGAATGTGTTTTTCCTCTGTTCCCATAGTTATTGTAGTAACCTCCATATGGAGGTTGTTGGTGTACAACGATAGCGACCGTCAGTTCCACTGACCGCGAGGCATGAAGAGTAGCCTAGTGGGCGCATTTCGTCACACGTTAGTTGGGAAGGACCTGAAGTCTAGGAAACTGTCCAACGGGAACAGGAAGGAGAGCAGCATTTGGGCGCCTCGCGTGCCGGGTCTCGGCGGCCCGAAATTGGCACGCATCGCCGGTGAGGCTTATGGAGGTTGGCCCAAATATAATAGTTGGGTACCCTGGCTCTATTTTCAAAGTGCAACCCTACACCTGAACCATGCCTCTACATTTGCCCCAGCTGAGCTTTGGTATCTTATGCGATGGGGTTGAGCTAGAGACGCATGGCGTGCAGCTGGAGGGTCCGTCGTCCATCACCGCTTTTGTGGCAAGTGAGGCCGGGAAGGTGAGTGATTCTACCTGAAATTCCTCATAAGTACGAGCAGACCAACTATCATAACCAGCAATTCAGGGTCATGTTCCTTAACAACATGATGGACTTTGACCTTTCAATTGACCTGTATATCGACGGAGAGGTCGTCAACAAGACCTATCTACGAGCAAGACAGGCTGGTCGAGTATTGGGCATCTATAAGGGCTCTACTGCGGTCCTCCCTTTCAAATTCCAGGAGCTGCAGCTCGTCGGTACGTTCAGCGGCTAATTTGGGTGCCCATCCCCCGTCCTCATCGGCTACCGAAGATCCGGACGTTGAATATGCTCCCGTCGTACCCGAAATGGGGACCATCGAACTTCGAGCGTTCCGCAGCCGGGCCACGCGCGCCGTGCAATACCAACCCCACGGAAGGTATGGGCTGCACGGGGGCCGCGTATCGGAACGCAGCAAGAAGGCGGGATGGCATCATGTCAGGTACTATATCTCCGGAGCTACCCAGTCCTATTCTCTTCCTGGATGATACTCATTGATCTACCAGCACCGCAGACGAGGTACCCATCAATGGACCGTCATGTTCCATATTCGCAGAATATATCGACCCGCCATCCGCACCATGTGCGTCCTTCAAGGTCCTTTATCGCCCTAGAGGTGGGCATCTTGTCATGACACCTTCCCCGCAACCTTAGCTGATGCAGTACTTTTGTCAGACCTGTTGATGGCCCAAGGTGTGATCCCCGGGCCTGGACGTCGCGTTGACGCTGGAACAGGCGGGGCATCCGAGTTTAACGACAGGAAGCGTGCTAGGGAGGGTGGATCGCCTGGTCCATCTACAAGGCGTCCCAGGCGCTCGATCAAGAACGAGGATATGTCTGCCCACGCCCGCGCGCAGCGGATTCGGCCCTTCAGGTCAGTAGGGCGATTAATAGTTTTCGCATCGCTCACACCTGACGTTGGCCGTGCGTACAGACCGAACTGAATTCTTTGATGGCCGGGCAATCCAGCTCGTCGGTTAAGCGTGAGCTGAAATCTCCCACCCCAATTGTTCTGGGCAGCGCGGCCGGTGGGGTAGTTGATCTCACTCTTGAGGACTGATAGGCCGACGCCTTGGAGTTGGACAGTGTTTCGGTTAGTTTATCTTGGGGTTTTGCACCGCTGAGCGCGCAACAACACTTTCTGGGTGGATCGGTACCCGTTATGTCTCGACTTGTTGTACGACCTACATGTAATTGCTACAGAATCAGACTCTGCCGAAATTGGATCGACACGAAACGAGTGCTTTGTACTACCACTAGTGGATGTGCGGAAAGGAGAAACGACTTCATGTAGAAATCTTCAGTTAATGGAAGGTGGTACGACAAAGGCATTCCACAAGAGTGCCAGGCCAAATATGCCTACTTAATACATCTCAAGGCTCATTCCGTCGTGAATTTCATAGTCGGCCAGTGTTATGTGGTCTTTGAATGTATTGTACCTGAACATAACGGTTGTCAGCGCGAAGATAGGCGACACAAAGCGCTCAGTCGTGCCATACCATTTCTTAAGCTGAATCTTGCGCCAATCTGTACCAGTTTGTGCGGCGATGAGCTTCTTGAGATCGCCCACGGTGTCATCCGAGCTGCACTTGACGCGGACTAGATAGATGGCCCATCAGTGCGGCAAGGGAGACCCCAGTGAAGAAAAGGACTGGACCTTTACGCCCCAAGCGGTCGTTTGCAATCACCTGTGTTAGAAATGGTCAGATATATTATGACAATGATTACTGACGATGGAAAAGAGCGTACTTCGATGAGAGCCATGTACTCACGAAGAGTTGAAGGATAGATGGACGCGACTCGGACCGACGACGATAACAGTACGTATGACGTAATCTGACTCGGCGAGCTCAATCTACAAGTTATGGACATTCGCGGTCTTACGCCCATGTGCCCGTTTTCCGGACAATGGGTAGCCCTCGAGGTTGTAGCGACAATGCATCCCAGTCCCTTCTAAACTTCATCATCAGACGACCCCCTACGGAGCGCGACGTCCGTCCTCTTGCACAACAGCTCGCGCATACGCTCTCGCTCCTCCACGCGCACAGTGTGATGCACCGCAGTACGTCCAGTATTGATTGCCCCTTTTCCCCCGATATACACATAAAATCAAAAACCAACAAAAAACCAACCACCGCAGATCTGAAACTCGAGAACGCCTTTATCGGCCCCACTATCACCTTCGGTGGACGTAGGGCTATCCTCAGGGACTTTACATCGTTCACAGGGGTCACTGCATCCGACCAGAGACCGGGAACGCCGCTGATGGCGCGTGCGTCTGAGCAGTTCAGCCCGGCACCCGTAGCTACTCGGCATGCCAACGACGGAGCCGAGCGTACAGATTCCATACGCCGGTCCGCCTGCCGACGTGTGGGGCCTCGGAGGCGTGCTATTCGCCCTCGTCTGTTGTCGCATGCCATTTGACGAGCCGACGCTCGATGCGATACACAAGGCGTCTCTGCGTTCTCCGGCAACCCTTCAATTTCCCAAGCGTGTCAGCAGAGGGGCGTTAATGCGCGTGCGCGTGCGCGCATTCATTCACTTTTTTTTCTCAATCACCCCCATTCTCCAAAAGATGGTAGGGACCTTTTACGGTGTATGCCCCAGGCGGATCCGATCTCCCGCGCCTCTTTGGATGACGTGCTCAACCACCCATGGGTGAAACCGGTGGTTAGGTGTCCTAATTTCCTGCGAGTCGGCGCTAGAGTGCCATGCGCGGCGCTGAGGTGGCCAGATCAAGTCAACCCCTAAATGTTCGATAGAATTGCGGCGCTCGGTCACAGAAATGGGGACGACGCATGGGGATGTCTAGCCGACGCTTTGGAACTGGTATCCCATCTCTGCGAGGAGCAGAGTCATAGCGGCTCTCAAACACATCCCCTAGCCGACTCTTTCGACTCCCAGAATCGGCCTTGGCCACAGCTTGCCAAGATCCGCAGTCGCGCTGTGCTGTGTCCCACCCCGGTTCCGCCCGCTGAGGAAGCGCCAGACAAATGCCTAGCCCTCGCTTCATTAGCGCGTGTAATACCTCCATTCGTCTCTGTGGATAAGGTGTGGGGCCTGTGGGCACTATCAAACCGAGGCCATGTGGAGAGCAGTCCTTCAGCGCCCCGTCCATTTGACAGGACGAGGGATCGGAAACAGATATGATTGATAGCTCTCGATTCCCAGGCCCTACAGAAAGGGTTTGATTGAATCACGCAGTCACGTCCAATTGGGTATATGATCAACTTTCTGCCTTATGAGGCACCGATCTTCGTTGATTTCTGAGCACCTTGGCTGCTAAACCTCGCCGCAAATCAATATAGGCTCTTTGCTTCTCTGATTCAACTGGTGGTACTGCAGTTTCCAACCTTCGTTTGACGCCTAATCTCTCAATGCAATGCAGAAGAGTGCGCGCGAGTTTAGGTACCCCGACCTCTTAATAAACACAATGTGACTGGTCAGGCATGATGCACGATATGCATGATACCCCAAACGTCGTATCTTTATCTTTCGCAGAAGAGCCATTCGTGCTGATGTGGCGACATCAAAGTTTGATACCAGGCCGAGGATAAGGGCCTTCAAAGACCCTATCTGATTGTCCCGAATACCTTGGAGCCAGGTATATATTTCTGGCTTTTGGTCAATAATTTGTCTTTCCCTCGTCACCGTCGCCTCATGATGGGACGGCTTATTCCAATTGGCCCAGCATGCCACTTAGGGCCCTTCCCGCGAGCACCGAAGACCTGAACTATCATTCTGCCGACCCACATTCGGTGTTTCACAAGACGAAATAGAAAATACGTTTCAAGAGGCCATCACATCTTCCGGCGACGAACAACGACAGATCTCTTTTAACTTGATCACATTTGCGACTGCAAGCTAAGACCGGGAACTTAGTTGGAAAACTCATCTGAGATGAACACGTAGTTTGGCACACTCTGCTTCACAACACATTCTGTCAGAAAATGAGGACAGCTTCGAGCAGAGACACCCAGGTGACGAAAGGGTTTTAAATGGTACATGGTTGTAGGTTTCCTGATACGTTTGATCTTCATATATATGATAAATTGTTGTGTTCTCTAGCAAGATTTCTTATATTGTGGAAAGCTCATGTTGTTCGACACCGAGAGAGCTACCAGGGCACCTGACGAGAAGACATACGAAGAACATACCAAAAACATTGAGAGCCGTACGGTATACTCTGGTGTACTAGTAGGAAAGGATGTGTAAGCGTGCGTGGCATCACGGGGAAAGGTTGCTGTCGAATTTTGTTACGACATGTCTCTTTCGTGTTTCCGAAAACGCAACGAAGTCGACTACGGATGAATTCACGATTCACCGGTGAATTAAGCGAAAAGGTACTACAGCACGAAGTGAGATGGCATGAACGTCGTGAACGCTTGTCAATCTTAATGAACATGAAAGTTCGCGGACAGTTGCGAGCCGAACATGACTTAGTCGACGTGGGCGTGCTTTTGACCGGACCGCTCGTCGTCGATTACAGGTAGGATAGTGTCGGATGATGGACGGGCGGGGTTGGCTTTGGCGCAATATTTATGACGGAATTTTCCATTGGAGGGCGACTTTGACGGAGCTCGTCAGGTTGTGAACCAAAAACGAAAGGAGGGGGGGCAGAATGGAAGACGTGCCAGAGAGAGCGGAAAGCCAAGCATTCTTTCCCAAAAAACGATGTTGTTCGTGTCCAGATTGAATGTCGTTGGATATAGGTTGGAGGGAATGGGGTCGAAATGTGTCAGAAAACCTTGCACGACGACGATAGCATCGTTGTTCGGCATAGGCTTTTTCGATTTGGAGCGATTGTTGTCGACGTGTGCTATGAACGTCAGGGGGCAAAGTAGTGCGAGACCCGAGAATCGGGATGAAGGATGTGTACTGAGAGCTATATATGCAGAAAGTGCTCTTGGACTTGTTGCAATTGAAACATATTTTCCGGAACATGCTTTGACTGCAACAAGTCCGAGAGCACTTTCTGCAAATCTGCACAGGTCAAAGTCATCAAGAAGCAATGACGAAGAAGGCGTGTGAGATGCAACTGACGTTGACGCATCGCTTGGGGAAGGGAGGAGCACCGCAGATGCAGGCTGTTTTTTCGTGAGTGTAGGTAGTGAAGCAGAAGAGCGACAAACATGGATGACGCCGATGAAAAAGTTGATTTCGTCGAAGGAAACATCTGCGAGCTTCTGGCCACAGCTGTCCATCCATCTCCAACTTTTTGTGTGAACCATCTATGCCATGAACATTCTCAACCACCAGAGGTGCATGAAGAGTCGCACTGGCAGGCTAGTGGCAGCAGACATGCCAGGCTGGTGGGAAGGGGGAAAAGGGGGATATCGAAAGAGACAGGAGGGAAGCATTTAAACAGTGGTCGGGTGATGAATGAAAGCGTGGAGTGAAGCTATTTTGAGTCCGAGGTCTGGCTCCATAGTTTGAAATCGAGCCGCTATCGGCAGAGAATGGTGGACGTGAAGTTTTGTCACCTGCGTAACATGGCGATAACTTGAATGGGAAGGGGAGACGTCAGTCAGACCAATTATTATTCGCAATACGCGTAATTTAGTTCAGAGGATGTACTTAGTCAGTGTGATTTATACGGACTTCATCGAGAGTGCGGAGAACGTATGTAGTCAGCGTGGTTTATAGGGGCTTCGACGGAGAGCGCGAGTAGGTTTAAAGTTAGTGATGTGGGCGTAGGGGAAAGGCAGAAAGATCAAGTATGAAAAGGGGAGAGGTGAGTGATAATGAGAGACCATGCATTATGGCATACCAAGATAAATTTTGTATTCATTATTCACGTACAACGGGAGAGAGGACGAGCACGAGGCAGCGGAGGGGGGTACAATGCAAGAATGGTTAACGGCGTCGTGCGAACGATCGAGGTGGAGACGGCGGACCAAGGGAGATGCAGACTATCGACAGCACACTTTGTCAACCGATGGGGAAGCACGCCGCAAGTGCAGTGAGAGCATGATCGTGAACAATTGAAGCGAACGCATGCATACTGATGGCATACCAATGACGCCGCGAGAGAGATTTTGTATTTGTTATTCACGTAGAATGTGAGAGAGGACGGGATGGCAGTCTCTGCACGAGAGACTTGTCATCCCGCAACATGGACGGAACGAGACGGTTGGAGACGGTGGAGCGAGTGGCCGTCGAAAAGTCGCAGTTTGAAGATTTGTGTAGTGAGATTTGTGTGAGATGACGCGCCCGACTTCCTATATATTATAGAGGATTCCATACCATGTATGCCAGTGTCGTCCTGGTGTATTGTAGTGCTTGAACCACCCAATGTAATCTGCCCTCAACATATTTTTCTTGCGACCGATAAATTCAGCGAGAGGGTAATTGAAGGCGAACAGATATGACAGACGTCAGTTGCCTTGCTCCCAATTATCCACAATGCACAACCGCAGACTTCTATCACCCGAAAAAGTGGGAATAAAAGGGTAAAACGTGGATATAATTCTAGATTGAATTTACACGAGGAAAGGGCAAGAAATTGTAATACAGTATAAGAGGCCTGCTCCGGCTGCTTCTCGAGTCCGCTTCTCGGACTTCCAATTCAATGGTCGGCAAAACCGGGTTCAGCTGGACCGGTGGCAACTGACGGTTTCGACCAGACCCGTGACAGCAACATACCCATCTGGTACTGTAATGGCAGGAGGATCAGGCTCAAATCGTCGTTGAGGGGACATTCAGGCGTTCTTCCAAGACTCAATTACTCCGTGACAGCGGGTGACTGTTCAATTGAGGGATGCCGTTGGGTGAGTGGCTTTCTTCCACCCGAGAACGGTTTAGTAGAAATCACGCGGCCCGTCGGGGATCACATCAGATACAATTATTCACCAATCGTCCCATTTCCAAGCATCGGGGTGGACATCGATATAGGTCAACATCATCGATTCTCTTCCTATGGTTTTGCAGTTTCCATCCTTCATTGAACGCGCGGGCTCTCAACGGATGAGAAGAATGTGCACTGTCAGGTGACATGATGGATGACACCCATATGATGGTCCCGGCACGCGCTTCAGACTTATCCGAGCTTCTAAATTCCTGGCCTTCGTCCGTGTACATGCAGTGTCTTCCATCGAAGAAACTTTTGCACCGGTTTATCGACACCAAGTTTGACGTCAGGTGGAGGACAGCATCTATAAAAAGGCCTATCCTTGGGACCAGGTATATATCTTCTGGCATTTGGTCGTCGCCTTGTCCTTCCCTTGTCGCTGTCGCCTCATAATGTGTTTGGTTGACATGGCATACAGCTCTGGGCGAGTCCCCCTCGCAGTCGACGTCCTGAACTGTTATTCTGCCAATCCCACATGCTGTGTGTCGCAGAATGAGATCGAGAAGACCATCGAGGATTCCGATCATGACCCTTTTGCGAACGACCACAAGTACCTTCTCGTCGAACACTTCTCCTAGTTCAAGCTAACGCAGAGACCAGGAATTTGGTTGGAAGACTGATTCGAGATGAACACATACTATGGCAAACTCTGCTCGATAACAAATTCTGTCAGAAGATGAGAATAGCTTCGAGCGGAGACATCCAAGTGATAAAAGGGTTCAAGTGGTACATGATTGTGCGTTTCCTGATGCCGTTTATTCTTCATTTACATAATGATCGTATCTTGTAGCAAGATTTCTTATACTGTGCAAGACTCATGTTGTTCGACACCGAGAGATCTACCAAGGCCCCTGATGTGAAGACTTATGAGGCATTGACCCAGAAGATCGAGAGCCATACAAGATACGCCCGGAAATTGCTCGGAGTCTGCACTCAAGAACTCCAGATCCCGGAACGCCGTGTTTTACAAGCAACGAGAGAATGGGCAACGACGCAGTATACCGAGTTCGCTATCGACGTGGCTGAAAGTTTTGATTGGGTTGTGTCGTTGATTGCGATGATCCCGTGCGTTCAGGTGAGCACATCCACGCGTACTCCATCAGATCACTCAAAGGACGAAAATGGACTGTGACAGTCATACTGTGAGATTGCAAAGGATTTGCAGGAGTATTCGATGCACGAAGGCATGGCCCTGAATCTTCTAGTTCTCCAAATCTTCTCACTCACTTGCGCCGCAGATACTATCTGGTACGAGCACTGGGTGATACCAAATTCGAACGAACATTCTCGACAGTGTACACTAAAGCTGAAGGGTGAGCGGAGTTGTGCTAAATCGTGACCACTCATGACCGTGATTTATCCAGCTTTCTTTGTGGCGAACTACGATACATGGAAGAGCATTCCGTACTCGAAACTTCGGCAAATATTCAGGGAGGCGTGCCAGCGGGAGATTGAGCTTTGGGCTGTTGGAGAGGAACCCGGGATTGTCGAGTAGTCACTTTTTTCATTCTGTATTGCAAATTGTTATACCAAATATTATAAGCAGAAAGCGATCATTGTATGAAATCCATGCTGTATGGCTGTATGTACAGGTTCGGTATAAACGGTGACTTTATTAATCCTTCGTAATTCCATATCGAGGTTTCTCGACAACATGAAATTTCATGGTTCGTGTATCGTAAGTGGTGACAAATCGTCATGGGTATTCGTTTCCGTTCATGGTTTTTCACCACTCTCGCTGCTGTCCTGTCCGTCCCGTCCTCCTTGGATATCTACCTCGTCCTCTCTAACGAGAAAAGGAACCCTCAGTCATACGACAAGGCAAACGGTGGAGCAACACATACCTTCCAAATCCACAGCAGCGACACACGCGCGCCGAGAGCAAGATCAAGGCAACCCAAGTGAAGAGCATGCCGACGAGCACGATCCACACGCCGTTCCCAAAGCTGATCGTGACGTTAACGGTGTGCTGGCTCTTGAGCTTGTGCCTTGCCACGATGACGAGAGCAAGATCTGCGGCGAACACGAGGGTAGATATGATGGCGGTCGCGACGGACAGCACGAGGGAGATGACCCAAGGCGCGGTGTGGAACACGCAACACGACGCGATGACCGGCAGAAGCGTGAGGAACGCGAGGCGGCGGCCACCGGGTGCAGCACGAGCAGGACGGTGAGGGCCTTGAGAATGAAATTCGCCAGGCTCGGTTCATTCGTCACGGCCGCGAGGAGCGTCGGGTCGATCGTGTACCCAAGTCGTGGGCCGACGCATCTGCCGTCGTTGGTGAAAAACGTCGGCCTGTTCAGCGCACTGTGGATTGGAGGCGTGATTTTTTGGATTTCCATGCACGTGGTGAGGACGCGGTCAGGGATATTTTTTGCAGAACGAACGCAGAACGTGAACGTCAGGATTGGAGAGCAGAGAAAGTAAAAACATTTGGTGGTGCGGACCTCGTGACACAAATCCCCAGACACCAAAACGCAGCTCGGTGCCAATGCTCGTCGCTGGTTGCGAGGACGCCGGTTGTCCACTGAGCTGTAGCAAATAAACCGACTTGATGATTGGAAGGGAAAGCGCGATGAACATGAACAGTATGGATGCGCTTATGAGGCAGAAGCCCGTGAAGACGGCATGGTGTCGGTTGCGCCGGCGGTGATGGTAATAATAGTCGTTGTAATCGTCAAAGCGTCCACGACCACGCCAACAGAGCACCATGGCGGATGTCGTTTGGGAAAGTGTCCGTAATGAGGAGGGAAAGACAGAGCGCTTTATGTTCGAGTTGTGCCTGAACTCGAACTCGTGGCGACCACGCGCCAAAGGAGTGTCCTTGCTGCGCTGTACTGGACTAGCCATGTATGCCTAATGCGCATGCCAGTGTACTCGCGAGGGATAAATAGTGTGGGGTTGTGTGCTGCCCGGGTTCATCTCTTATTCTGCCCGTGTTCTCCTCTGACGGAGGGCTCTGTTCCCAAAGGGGACCCACCACACAAAAAACCGATACTCTATAGTTACTCCATATGGCCAACGGTGTCAACAAGCGTGCAGTGCAAATTGCATCTCTGACTATAAATGACTCCCATCCTCGGAACAAAACCACTGCAACCCAAAAGCGAAGAAAAGAGGAATTACAAGCACTACTCTACCAGAGCGTCCGGGGCTTGAAAACAATGTCACGTCCAGTTTCAATTTGCACACCTACCTCGGACGCCACCCGCAACCGCCACACCAGCCACTACGACGAAACAACGAACGACTTTAGTCTACGCTCCGACCAAGGAGGTGCCCAAATCTGTCGACACTGCCTTCGGCAGTAAGTCAGGTAAAGCCCTCTAATCGCCGCAAAAAGTCGACCCTCTTTGCGCCCTCCGATTGCTAGTGGCGCTTCGATCGCTCAATTTGTACTGCCACGCGTACACACACGGAACGTCTCAGGCTGTCAGCTGCTGCGATGTAGTCACCCAGCCCTACTCCGCATGTGAGATCTTGCAATGTATCAATGCATGCATGGCGTGAAATGGCGACCTCGAGCATCAGGTCAGGCAGCGGGGCGTGACCCCCGTTCGAATTGGAGAAGCTCAAGCACCGTTCTAATCACCCGCAACCCGACGTGCCATTGGAGATCATGTCACACACGATGCACACGCGTGTCGTCTGCAGGTTCGAAAGGGGCTTCTCGAGGTCGAATGAGCTCAGCCTCGCGTAAGAGAAGACCCCCGGTGCCGGTGCCGGGCCATGGCACGATGGCTGACGCTGGTGTTGGTCGCTCTGGAACGAAGACCGCATCGAACGAGTGCTTCTGCGGCGAGACTAGCCCTGCTGAAGAATTGGTGCTGTCATAGGTGGAGCTGCAGGAATGGGGGGTTCTGGCTCGGCTGCCCAGCGGGGACTTCGAGGGCCAATGTCCAAAGTCTCGGCCGGTTGTCACTTATCTCAACCCCATCGATCTCATCCTCCACATCCTACTTTCAGCTTTTATCACATCCGCCCCTCAATATCTGCGATCACAAGACGTTCCTCATACCTCCTATCAACCCAGGGTTGGATACTTGACACCCCCTGCCTCATGATTCGAGATACTACAACCTAACATATTGGCTTTGAAGGTCGCTTAAGAATTTTCAGTGATACAAAGGTCGATATACCATCCCCGTAAGTATATTGCACCCACAATCGACCTCATACGTAATAGATAATCTCAATCTCTCACTTTGATTGGTGACTGGTTACCAGACGCCCATCGAACCAACCGCGGCGTTTCAAAACATGTGCTATTGTAGCGTGTAATGCATGTGACTCGGATGGATTGAATGGGTTGTTCGACTGCGGTGCCCGTCAGGGTAGGGCATGACACCCCTACATTCATAACGCTCCACAGGAAAGGTTCGGACACCATGCGGCACAGGCAAGTTATCGCTAGGCATCCTAGTGGCAATTCTGCAGGCCGACATGTGTTCTAATGGCACCGACCCTCTGTTGATGCCCAGCCTCTCAACAAACAAACGTGACTAGCATCAGGCCAGGTATATATATATCTCGCCTTGGGTGGGCACTTTGTCTTTCCCCCCCTCGTCACTGCCACTTCATAATGATATTCGTTGAGTCAGTATCCCATTCAGGGCGATTCCCGCTCGCAGCGGATGACCTAAACTATTATTCTGCCAATCCCAATCCCACATACTGTGGTTCGCTCGAGAGCACCTTTCAAGACGCCATCAAATCTTCTGATCACGACTCCTTTACCAACGACCACAAGTACCTTTCTATCAAACACCCATGCGAGTTCAGGCTAACACAAAGACCAGGGATTTAGTTGGAAGGCTTATCCACGATGAACCCATACTATGGCAAACTCTCCTCAATAATAGTTTCTGTCAGAAGATGAGGACAGCTTCAAGCGGAGACGTCCAAGTGACGAAAGGGTTCAAGTGGTACATGATTGTACGTTTCCTGATACTTTTTCTCTCCCATATACATAATTGTTTTCGTTTCTTCTAGCAAGATTTCTTATATTGTGCAAGGCTCATGTTGTTCGACACCGAGAGATCTCTCAAGGCCCTGATGTGAAGACATACGAGGAACTAACCCAGAAGATCGAGAGCCATACAAGATACGCCCGTAAACTGCTCGGAATCTGCACTGAAGAGCTCCAGATCCCGGAACGCCGTGTTTTACAAGCAACGAGAGAATGGGCAACAAAGGAATATACCGAATTCACCGTCGACGTGGCCGAGAATTTTGATTGGATTGTGTCGTTGGTTGCGATGATCCCGTGCATTCAGGTGAGCACATCCACGTGTACCGTACCCCGACAGATCACTCAATGGACGGAAATGGACTGTGGCAGTCATACTATGAAATTGCAAAGGATTTGAAAGAGTATTCGATACACGAAGGCACGACTCTGGACCCTCAATAATTCTCTTAATCTCGTCGCTGACTTGGACTGCAGATACTATGTGGTACGAGCACTGGGTGATACCAAGTTCGAACGATCACTCTCTACAAAGTACTCGGAAGCAGAAGGGTGAGTGGAGTCGGTGGTGCTAAACTGTGAGCACTGATAATCATGATTTTATCCAGCCTTCTTTGTGGCGCACTACGATGCATGGAAGAGCATTCCGTACTCGAAACTTCGGCAAATATTCAGGGAAGGCTGTCAGCGGGAGATCGATCTTTGGGCTGTAGGAGAGGAGCCTGGAATTGTCGAGTAGGGGCTGTCATCCAGATCGTATCTGAGGTTCTTGTCGTCGTGTTTCAACTAAAGTATACCTTTTTCGCTGAGACGGATCGCCCTTTGGACTGGTCGATCTTGATAAACGTTCCAAGGATCGCAGTCCTCGCGACGTCTGGATCTGAAGATGTGGAGTCTCCCGAGTTGCTCCGTCATGTGCGCATTTGTGAACGGACGTCACTGGCATTCCCATCAGGTTTTCATCATACGAACATCACCAATCAGGATAGAACCCAAAGGGCCCAAGGCCCGTACGCTACTCTATCACCAAGTGCTCCGTCTCTCTTCATCACCATCCTCACGTGACTGGTTTGGATGGTGGCCCCGCCCATCTCTCTACCTTGCACCATCACAAACCCAGTCACTCTTCAGCTGTCCAAACCACACATTGAATGATGCCGCACCCTGGACGCCCTCCCCGTTGCTCTATGCCAACGTGTCCGAAGTAGACACCCTCCTTTACGATGTGCTCTCCGCGCTCAACGTACGCACACTCGATAAACCCTCAGCATTGCACTGACTACAGGTTCGGCTGGCGCGTCGAGACACATGGGTCACGAGCTCGTCGAGTGCAGACTTGTTGACTTGTGTGCTGCCCGCAGTGCCCGCATTCTTTCTTCCCTCGCTCCCGAAAGGGAACGTACAAAGTACAAATTGCGACTCTGGCTACCAAGTACTATTCTACCAGAACGTCTGGAGCAGCTTCAAAGCCGAATGAGGCCAATAAGGTTCGCTCACACTACTCGATGCCACCCACTGCACCGCCGTCACCGCCATAACAGTGAACGATTTGAATTGGGATTCAGGTGAAACCCTTGAACCACGAGTGCCAGTGCTTCAGCCCAAAAACACTCGACCTTCTCCGCGCCTTTCAACCGTGACTAATGGTGCTCCGGCCACTCGCCCCCAGACGACTTGTATAGCGTGTGTACGCACGCACGACGTCCGTCTCCCATCAGGTGGTCGTCCTGCCACACACCGCATGCATAAGGCCGCTCGAGGTCGTACGCGCTCAGAGGTGTTGGGTAATGATGTCCCGCTGGACAATGATATGATAGTAACGCAATCATGGCTGGCGCCCGGGCCACTGCTGTTTACACTGGAACAAAGGCAGGACCGAGGAAGTGCCTCTGGTTGTGAGAGTAGCCTGGATGTAGTGACGTGGTTCCGGCTTGCATCGCATCCAGTCCTATCCTCAATATATATATCCGCAAGCACAACGGTCTGAGAACCTATCTTGATCATGTCCTGTCTCATAAATTCAGCATACTACTACAGCATTATTGCTAGCGTGTGTTGTGTGTGTGTGAATAGCTGCCGTTTCGGCCATGGACAGCATTGATGGACACTGGACGTGTGACTGTTACCCAACTCTCCTTCCATATCGGGGTCAGCAGCTCCGAGTCTGGCTCTACTAACTTATGATAGTCTACTATCAAGGTTGATAGAGTGCAGGCAAGGTAAGTCACCGATCATTTCCACGTCCCCTGGGGCAGCCCGACTCCTGCAGGTCAGTGTGGCTCATCGGAAATCAACTATGGGAATTATTAGTACCGCAGTCACGGTCGTCGCCGACCTTCCGTTTACTGGTACGCCACGGTCTGCGGCGCACACTACACTGGCACTGGCAGATTCAGGAACACAAGCCGCTTGATACACATAAACACAAAACGTGACCATCGTCGGTGATGGAAGTCGTGTCTGATGATCCCGGTATGCGCCCTAGACTTATGTATCATCTGAGCTTCTGAGATTTCTGACCCTCACTGGCACTGGCAATCGGTGTGCATGCCCCGTCTTCGACGAAGAAACCCCCGCACCGGTGTAGTGACACCAAACTTTGCTGTCAGGCGGAGCACAGGATTCGAGTCCTTAAGAGTCATACCTGCCAGTGATCGTCCCCAAACCCCAACGAGAACCACTGGCAGGTATATATTTCTGGCCGTTGGTCGGTACCTTCAAGTTGTCTTTCCCTCCCTGTCACTGTCACCTCAACAATGAGCTTCATAGAACCCATCAGCTCAAGGCGGTTCCCGCTCGCAGTCGATGTCTATTCTGCCAATCCCGCATACTTTGTTTCGCGGAACGAATTCGAGAGTACAATTCAAGACGCCATCAGAGGTTCTGACCATGATCCTTTCGCAAACGACCACAAGTACTACCTTCTTGTCGAACCACGTATGCGAGTTCAGGCTAACACAAGACCAGGGATTTAGTTGAAAGGCTTATCCGAGATGAACCGAGCTATGGCAAACTCTGCTCAACAACCGTTTCTGTCAGAAGATGAGGACAGCTTCGAGCGGAGATGTCAGTGTAACGAATGGGTTCAAGTGGTACATGATTGTACGTTTCCGGTTTCCCTGATCATGCCGTTTATCCTTCATTTACATAATAATTTGTCCTATCTTCCAGCAAGATTTCTTATACTGTGAAAGACTCATGTTGTTCGACACCGAGATCTACCAAGGCCCCTGATGTGAAGACATACGAGGAATTAACCCAGAAGATCGAGAGCCATACAAGATATGCCCGGAAATTGCTCGGAGTCTGCACTCAAGAGCTTCAGATCCCACACGACGTGTTTTACAAGCAACGAGAGAATGGGCAACGACGCAGTATACCGAGTTCACTACCGATGTGGCTGAAAGGTTTAATTGGGTTGTGTCATTGGTTGCGATGATCCCGTGCATTCAGGTGAGCACATCCGCGTTTACCGTACCCCAACAGATCCACTCAAAGGACGAAAATGAACTGTGACAGTCATACTATGAGATTGCAAAGGATTTAAAAGAGGATTCGAGACACGAAGGCACGACTCTGGAATTCTCTAACTCCCAGATGAGGCTGACTTGCGCTGCAGATACTATCTGGTACGAGCACTGGGTAATACCAAATTCGAACGAACATTCCCTACAGTCTACCCTCAAGCAGAAGGGTGAGACCAAGTAGCTGCCCCCCCCACCAGCACTGATAATCATGGTTTATTTCAGCTTTCTTTGTGGCGAACTACGATGCATGGAAAGTATCCCTTATTCGAACCTTCGACAGATATTTAGGAAGCGTGTCAGCGGGAGATCGATCTTTGGGCTGTCGGCGACGAGCCTGGAATTGTGAGTAGGCCAGATCGTAGCATGTTCCTCTCGTCGAGTTTGCTAAGTCGCTATCATTACTACTATGATACGAATCACGCTGGTCGCAAGCTGTCCGTTTCGAACTTTACCGAGTCGCTCCATCAATCCACTTTGTCATGTACACACTGGATAGCTTGTATAATATAACCATAGCCATTGTCATCGATGCCATTTTCATTACCAGGAAGTGCTCCTTTATCAATGACAACTGGCTCGGCATGATCATCAGATCATCAGAGTGCTGCAAGCATCAAACGCATCTGCGCTCGGCTTGCACTGCAGGCCGAAACGACCCTAATCGTCAAGCTCCCCTACACAAGGTGCGCCTCCACTTCCACCTTACCGAAGATGTGCAAGTGTGCGCGTTGAAGCGCGGCGATCTCCGAGTCGTCGCCGGCGATGGTAGATGTCTACCTCTACCTCAGGCTCGGAGGCGTGTGGGTGTAGAGCACTGCAGCTAAAGCGCGCCAAGTTCGCGGTATCTTTCAATACGTGGCCCTCGTGATTATTGAGCAGCTGGTAGAGTGGCGCGATGCCCAGATCACCGTCGATGATCCCAACAGGGCTGAAGCTTACTCGATACTGATACCTCCTACCGGCAGGGTGCACTGGGCACATCGGATACATGGGGTCATGGGCTTGTCGAGTACAGGCTTGTCCGGCTCTTCTCTCGTGTCGCCAGTATTCTCCTTTCATGGAAAACTCCGTTCCCGAAGGAACGAACCCACGGCCAGTGAAATCGCCGAGCAACCGACGACGGGTATATTGTTACTTTGTATAGCAAATAAAGAGTCACAAGCAGGCGTACAGTACAATCCCATATCTAGCCATAAATAGCTGCAGTAGATCATCGGTTATCGTTATCCTCGGTATTAAAACGCTACAACCCAAAAATGAAGAAAAGAGAAAGGGAAAGGGAAATTACAAGCCGGTAACGGCTTGGAAGCCGAATGAAGCCAACACAGTCATTATGATTCCGATCGCACAAACCCATAGCCACGACGCCATCCGCAGTCTGCCAACAACGAGCCAGAAACAAACGAAAACACAACTAAAACGGGTTTCAGTCGGGACTCTGCCCGATGAGGAGCTTCAGTCTCTCGACGCCGCCCTCGGGGGTGAGCCAGGTGAAGCCCTTGAACCACGAGTGCTTCAGCAAAAAGTCGACCCGCTTCACGCCCGCCGCCTTCTGCTGGTGCTCCGACCACTCGCTCCCGGACGCCTTGTACCGGCGCGTGTACGCGCGCGCGATGTCCGTCTCCTGCGAGGTGGTCAGCCGGCCCCACTCGGCGTGCGAGATCTTGCGGTGAAGCACCGCGTGCACGGCGCGGATGACGTCCTCGAGCGTCAGGTAAGGAAGCGCCGCGCGCCCGCGGCGGTGAGGCTCGAGCGACGTGCCGACCACCCGCAGGTCGACGGGCCACTGCGGGATGACGTCGCAGACGACGCGCACGCGCGTCATCTGCGGGTTCGTCGCCGGCTGCTCGAGGTCGTATGAGCTGAGGGTCGTGTGGGCGAAGAGGCCCGACCCTGTGCGCTTCCGGAACACAAGGTCGGGTTCGGCCAAGTTGATGTAGAGGTGGTGCGCAACGATCTCTCCGTTGATCAGGTTGTGGAGCTGTGGGCGCGGCAGCTCGACGGGCGCCATTGTCCAGCTGGAAGGGTAGGTGAAGTACGGCGCTGGCACGGCGGTGGGGCCACGGGCGCTACCGCCTGCTGCACTGGAACAAATGCAGCATCGAAGGAGTGCCTCCGGTCGCGAGTGTAGCCTGGATGGAGTAGCGTGGGCTGATAAACTGGTGCTGCCATGGGTGGAGCCGCTGCGATGACGGGAAGAACTGTCGGTAGTACGGGGGGGGATGAGCCGGGCTGCCTTGCCAGGACCTCGGACGATGTCCAGAGCCAGGGTCAGTTGCCGTTGGGGGGAACTGGAAATACGGGTGCTGCTGCGGGTAGTAGTAAGGCCAAACGAACTGTGACCCCATTGTAATGTGAGCGGACGGTTGGGTGATGGTGGTCGTTAGGGCTCCTCTGGGGAAGAGGGTCAGAGGTGGCTCTTGAGCTCTCCTTTATACTGTATCTCTCCTCCGGTTCCCGAGACGGTGGAGTCAATTTTTTGTCGCGATCTCAATGATGGCAGTGTAAGGTGTAGAATTGAAACACGTGAGACATATTGAAGGAAAGCGGTGTTTGTTTTGCAAGGCACGCACGGCGCTGAGAGTCGTCGTGGCTCTGAAGACGATGGCAACAAATAATAGCCATATATGGAAGGCGCACATGGCAGTGCGCGGCATATTGGATTTGTCAGCGCAGATTGCATGCAGATCTGACAGCGGTCGAGATTTACAATGGGCGATGCACGGATGCGGTGCTCCAGGCTCTAGTTGCAGTCTGCTCTTTTTTCTCTCTCGACGGCCCATGCTGTGCGGTCCACTCGTGTTCGCACCTCCCCTTCCAGGAAAGTTTTTCTTTCCCGGTTTGTAAGCCCTTATTTACTACGAGGCGTTGCGAGCGCTCTAGTGATACCTGCCACCCTCATTGATGGAGATGGCCTTATTATATTTTCTGGAACACTGATTGTCGCTGAGAAACCGCAGTACATTGACTATCGACTAGACCACATGCCTCCCCCAAGATGATCATATCGCCGGTCCCACCGGTCACCGATCACCCACGGCAGTATCCCCATCAGGAAAAAAAGTTTGCTACATAGTTGCGTGCCAAGCTATGTATGCTATGAGAGCCTATAGTGCGTTCCCTGTTTACTATATAGCCCTCTGGAGTCTACAGTCCTTTCTTGATAACTATATAGTACTATATACTGAATCGAATAAACTATATTCACTACAAAGTGAACTGTGTGGCTACATAAGCTACATCAGCTATGGACGCTTACAAAGTGAACCGCGTGCCGGTGGCCACATAGGCTATGTTAGCTATGGACACTTACAAGTTACGAATGCATTGAAGTCGATATATGTATTTACGAAAAAACGCGTGCCCAAGTCTAATGAATTCTCGGAAGTCCACTCACGGTTCACTCTCCTCGGAAACTGTGGGATTAGGTGACAATTGCGGAGGATCTGTGTCACGCAGATCACTGCAGCGTGAGGGCGTCGATTTCGGGTTGCACGTGAGATGTGATACATCTGCGTCACGGTGTCGATCGGACCCAGATGAGTGTACCATTCCACAAAAGCAAGAGGGTGGGTATAACCCAAATGCCCCGGCAGCCGGAAGATGACGCGGAGACGAGCGATTCGGATGGGTGGATTTGGATCGGCCGGTGTCGCAGGGACCTCAAGCACAAACGCGGTGTCAGACAGTGCCGGACGCGTTGCAGGTGCTCGCGGGTTATTGGATGGTCTTAGAGGGGCTGCACGAACGATACTCTTGACGAGGGGTTTGCTCGACTCAGACACAACACGAGGATCGGAGGGAAATGAAATGCTGATTTGATTGAAGCATTCGAAGTGGTCATGTACAGTCGGAACTACGCTGGAGGAACGTGCTGCGCAGCCTCTAAGGAAGACCGTAAGGGCGGTTAAGAAACCGGAGACATTGTAAATTTGCTCGATCTGTCCTGGGGGCATAGCGGGATAAGGGGATTTCTTTGCGATGGTATATCGACGAGCTTTGGCCATATAAGAGTGTGATTTGGACTCGCCATCATCATGGTCCATCCTCGTTTCCGGTTCATCGCCAGACTCTTGATCGTCTTCAGCCAACGGATTCCGTTCACACCAAGCGATGAACCCGGTGCGCCTACGAATTGCTTCCCGTCTTTGCAGCCACTTCGTCATTTGTGCGATGTAGTCACGTTGGTTGCTGGCTCGATAACCATCCTTTGCATAGTCGATATGCAGCCGCTCGGAGGCCTCCGAATTATACGCGTCGAGAGAGCCGTGTGATCGAATTGAGTCGGCATAGTGTGATATCATGTGGATTTTTGGGACGTTGAAATGTTCTCGGATCCCTAGATCGACGAGAACGGATTTATTAGCATGGAAAAGGGAAAGCGATTCTTCGAGAGCGGCAATTGTGCGGTTGGTGTGAGACTGAAGCTGTGCATAATATGTAAAGTCGAGGATAGATCGAGCAACGAGTACAACTCGCTGGTCAACTGCGCCAGATATAATGCCCAGAAATACTTTCTCCATGGCCTTGTGCTCCTTTCCTGTCCACTGTGAAATGCCTGAGATGCCGCCCTTGAAGTGTCGAAGCCCAGGGTGACCAGGAATAGATTTGAAACGTGCATCGAGGTCGTCTTCACCAATCAACTGCGTACACCACTCTACGAGGTGTGAATGAAAGATCCCTTTGTGTAGCTGATGCAGGATATCAGGTGTAAAGCAGGAAAAGATGTCGCAGTGTGGAAGTTCAGCCCAGAATGGCTGATATACCCGCCGTATGCCATCAGCGTTGAAAACTTCCATGGCAAGGGCATCCCTCATTCGATGCCCTTGTAGTGCATTCAGCGTCGTGTCCTGTCGGCGTAGCGTGTATGGTCCAGGGTACTCTCGTTCATCAGCAGGTACCATACAGCGAGGGCACCTGCTTTCCTTGCAGCAAGCCACCAGGCATTGCTCCGGAAAGTCGGCGATGTAGGACACAAGAATCGGGTAGACCCTCCGGACTACTCCATCCCCACATACGACGTCAGTCCCTTGGCTACCTGCGTCTTGCATGGGCCGGAGGACACATCGCATGCTGTGATGAAATAACCGGTAGATTTCCACCGAACGATCCTTTTCAGAGATCTGGTGCATCTTGACAACAGGGAGATAGCCCACAAGAACTGTTGTGTGGGAGGATGGCCGTCGTCGCAAGGATTTGGAAATGTTGCCTAGTGAGAGATACACAGGCCACGCTTGTTGGTCACCAGAGAGGTTGGTGAGACGTGTCTTGTCGGTCGAGAGGATCACGGGCACAACAGTTGCCCCTTCGGGGAGCTTGGCCTCATGTTCGTCAGATTTTTAGGATTGGTCATCGGATCCTTCACTCACTTGCGTGTCCCACCACCAGTCCGCTGTCCAAGCCTCTCCATACACACGCTCCGTCTTCTCTGGGTCTTGAAATACTCTCATGGGTTTGTAGGATATGTCATCTTGAAGGTCCGGATTGCCAAGTAACTCGACAATGCACTCGCCAATGTCCCGCATCCACAACTCGGCCTCGTGTTCCGTACCATCGGTTCCATTCGGGAGCCTCACTATTTCGCAATTCCACCTAGGACCACACGAGAGACCGTCGACCTTCTTGAAGAAAGTGTAGCTGTTGTAAAAGGATGCTCCGGTGCGCTTTTTTATCTGTTTTGGACCAAATGTTTAATTGAACCCCAGCCCAACGATAGGAGCTACGCACGAAGTCCAACTTCAGAAGGTCGTCAATCTGATGATGACCTAGGTTCTGAAGGATCCACGAGGCAAATTCCCATTCGTCCTTGCTCACAAAGGGCGACCATGGTGCTTCGCCAGCCTGTAGATTGGCCTGGCGACTGCGTGCAAATGCTGGCTCTGCGTTGCGTATGGGCCGACCCGCAGGACCAGGGTATTCCAAGACGTAGTATCCTTGCTCTTTTAGTTGTTCATCTGGTCTTAATTTGTCAGGCATGCAGCACCTATGGGTCAATACTGTGCACCTTACCATTTCCTGTACCATGACTCAAGCTATCCCCGTTTACATCATCGGTGAGGCCTTCCGCCATCGGAACATATTCCTCATAGTTGGCAGCATTCCCTGGGTAGGCTGGGTTCTGCGTGTCCAGTAACCACTGCGCTCTACAGGTCGGAACCTGTTGTATGTGGCGACTCACACCGTTGGTGAGCTTATGGCAGTACTGGCACCTACTCGTCGACGCTGACATTATTGAAGCTAGGGAGTGGAAGATACGCGGGAAAATTTGGGATGGATACCCCACAACATCTCACATGCCCGGCCTAGCGTGTCTTCAACGCTCTCGAAGTCCGTGCCGGTACATTGCCCCGCGGCCCCCATGGGTTTAATCCCAAATCCCGACATATTTCCTCGATGCCCGCGTACGCGCAACGGCAATATCAATTCGCCATGTTTCAAATTCAGGGTCTGTTTCTGCGTCTTGGACAAAGAAGGCGGGATTATAGACATTCTGGGTGTAGTGAGGTCCGTAACGTTTCTTTGGTGCCCGCTAATACTCATTTCTCCGTTCAAGATGGGTCTATCTCATTTGGCCTTATTCGCCTTCATTGGCTCCGTGGACAGCCACCGACGGTGCGTATAAATACTGCATCAATGCCAGTGGGGTCTCGGCAGTCCTTCACCTCCAAAGGACCCTGGTCTATTTCTCGTCGACTCTGCTTCCCCTCGCATTCTATATATCACCCACTATCCCAATGGCCTCCAATCTGGGATCTGGAGGCAACCGCGAACCACGCGCTCGTCGTCCAACAGAGAAACAACAACAGATCAGTAAGTTTAATTTTGTTATCTGCCAGCGCCTTTTCCCTCACTAATCTCTTTAGATGAAGAAAATGTGGCACTGACTGAAAGACGTCTCGTTGATACTGAAAACCGCCGTCGCAAGGAGGCTGGCATTGCTCGGCCTCGTGCTGTGGCTGTAAACGCTGAACACGAGGTAAGCTCCGTCGCATCAGGTATAATGGCCTCTCAAGTTGACAACCACCCTTAGTATACGTCGCGCGTGGTTGCACAACCCCCTCGCACTCAAAGGCCATTCCAAGGCCTCATCCAGAGCCGTCAGATGCCTATGACACCTGATACTCCAAGGACCCAACGTCAAGCGATACCATGTGAATTTTACCATTTAGAGAAACGTTCTTGACTGACGAGGCCCCAGCGCGTGCTCTTAACATCGAGCAAGCCAAGGATCTTTCAGCTTATCGCTTCGCTAGTGAAAACGAGAGTCGCCCCCCCCCCAGCATGGCAGCACTTGCCAAGACGACTGGCAAATTGATCCCGACCTCTGCGAGTTGACCGGTCAAGGCGGTGATGTGAGCTCTCAGGTGGACGATGGTCTGGCGGCGCTGGCCATTGCCAATGAAGATGACAGGTATGCCACCGTTTTTCGAACATGTCTTCATCCAACTAACATGTCACCTTCTTTACAAGCACTCCCGACGTCGACAGTTCTGGCGACAAACGAGCCCGCTCTCCAAGTCTCGAAATAATAGGCACGTATGTCCGACAGGCCAAGAAGGTCAAGAATCGTAAAGGGCGCTCCTGCGCCAACGACTTCGACGCCTCAGACGAAGTCTTGATTAACCAGGCGTGTATTGTCTACCGCTGCTTGATCAGCACGGAGAATGCTTTCCCCTCGCACATGGCCGAGGTCGAGTTCGCTCAGAGAGCCTGGACGGATGCTTGTCAGGTTCTCGATGTCAACGTTCAACCCCACCCAGACGCCTTGAAAATCGTAAGATTACATCCACGCCTCCCGTTTATTACTTACTGTTCCTCTAGGTTATGAGGCGAGGATCTCAGATGCGTGGCGAGGTCAAGGCCAAGATACGCTCCCTCGTCCTCAGTGAGTATGAGTTTCGTACCAGTCAATCCAGCAAGAGTCGCGAATATAACCTCAAGCGGGCAGCTGCCCTCAAAGACGACCTCAACTTCACATACAAGGTGACGTTGAGGCTCGTATCAAGCTAACATATACTGACAACTTGATCAGTCTTTGAAGTTCTGCCAGCCCGATGGATTGGTTGCAGAACGCAAGGGACTGTATCAAAATGTCATCATACAGAAGGCTGTGAACATCATTTGGTTCGCACACCGCCGTGATGAAGGCGTAGAATTTCCAGGATACTTCCACCCATTCCCACTCAACGCAATCGCACTTGTCTTAACCGCGGTGCGTCTATGAGTTTCTTTTTGTGTTAGCTGTCTAAATCAAATCTACATTGGCTAATAGATCGAGTGTGGCATCGACGAGTGGATCTCCGGATCCCATGAAGATATCGACTTCAAGTCATCGGATTATGCGAAGATTTATCAAGACAACGTCAACATGCTCAACGTCTTCAAAGACAAGACCGAGGAATTTGGCATCGTCCCAATGATGCAAAAAAAACTATACCGGAATGGGCGGTAAGTTTCATTTCCCATGTCCACGTTTACGCTTGCTGAGTCCTTTACAGCTTCAATTCTGGCGCACAGCCGTTGTCAGCCACGCAGGGTCATAAACTCACGGCCGCTGCAATTCAAGAGGCCATCCAGGATTGGGATGACACGACCGAGTCGGAGTTCTCAGATGGGCACGATGTGGAAGAAGAGTGAGGGCACCAGCTGAGGAACTTTAGTACATAAAATACAAACTGTCTCCAAGAATCGAAAGTAGAATCGAAAGTACATAAATGATATTTGAGTTGTCCGCGTTCTTCCTCATCGATGCCGTGACTGTGTGATCTTTGACATCTGATAATATTCATAAGGACCTATATTTGTGTGCACCTACTATGTGCACTCCCGATCGCTATAATATATATATCCGCTGTTGCGTGTAGTGCGTCTATAGCCGCTGTTGCATTTAGTGCGTCTATAGCCACTGTTGCATTTAGTGCGTCTATAGCCGCTGTTGCATTTAGTGCATCTATAGCCGCTGTCGTGTTTAGTGCATCTATAGCATTCACTGATATGAGGGCTACATAGCTTACATACACGCTATCTATGTATGCTATCACGACTATGTACCCATATTTGGTAGCTATAGCGCGCTATATACCGGGAGGCATTCTCTCGCGCTAGCCGAGGTATACATGCTATAGAGCGCTATATAGCTGCGACTTTTTTTCCTGATGCCTCGCAGAAGCCTTCTTTTCAAACGTCTTCGTCCTCACCAAGTCCCCCATTGTTCCGATCAGAGGCCACCTCAGACCATTCACCGAAGTTGTCTCGCAGGGTCCATAGCTCGTCCCGTAATTGTCGTGCTTCGTCCTTATCAATAATGTCCACCGTCGCCCAATCGATCTTCCGCCGCACGCACTGACCCACAAAATCTGCGTATTGTGTGAGCAGCTGAGGCAGCGCGCGCCCCGACGCCAGTGTCGACACCATCGGCACGGATCGCTGACGCGTCAAGATACCGTGGCGCGTATGACGCAGCTCCACATTCAAGTCCTGTGCTGCAAAGAACGACGGGAAGGAGCATGGCAGTGGGTATGCCATCGGAGCATGAAAGCTGTGAGGGGCGCGGGGCGATGCCGAATGATCAGATCTGCGGTGCGTGCAGCGGGCGGTTACGCACTTCAGTGCCGTGCTGGCGCTTGAATCGTCAAATTGACGCCTGTCCAGCTCCGGCCAGCCTCGGGTGACGTCCCGTCGGCAAGCCGGAGCGCCCCTCTGATGAAGTGGTAGAAAAAAAACCCCAGATTTCAGCGATACAACGGCTGGATCAACGACGGGCAACACAGGTACGCACTCGGCCTTCGCGTTCAAGTGGGTTCGTGGTGAAACAATGTGCTCTAGTGCTCAGTGCGTCTACGGAAGACGCCGGGAAGGCACCACTCAGCTCTGCGAATGGAGTGTTACCATACACATTCGATCGGTGACAAAGCCCGTACAAAGGCTCATGGCCTTTCAAGCTGCGTTGGCCATCGTCAAATCAAAAGTGAATTGTGTGCGGAGTGGTCCCTACCGGAGGGGCAGTGTAGCGGTTTCGACGTGGGCCGACAGAAGTCCAGATGCTTCGTAAAGGCCCCGAAGCTGATCAATAGCGATTAGATTGGAAATTTCTCACACAATGGGTAGCGTCTGTAATCACTAGGCCCTTAGTAAACGTCCAGACATCTGGCCCGAACGTCTACTAAACGCGTTACGTTTACAGATGACTTACGTCTGTAGTAAGCTCAGCCGTCCACGGCCCAGGTCGCCAGTTACTGGGCGACTGAAGGGGTACAGTCATGGAGGAGAGCTCATTAAGGCCGTGCATGCACAGCGCATCGTTGAGAGCCTTCCTTATTCCCCGCATCTGCGCCTTTGTTAGGAACATTTTTTTTGATGCCTGACAAACTGCGCACATCGTCAACGTCTAGGTCCCCCGGCACGGCATCTGACAGAACTGAAAACATCAGAGTGGGGTGCTTAGGAAACTCGTCCCGGAAGGCAGTGAGAAAGGAGTTGGCGAAGGAACCGAAGGAAGCATTGTCAGTGCAAAGTTGAAGACCCTATCCCGGATTGTTGACGCCAACGACTATTCATCGCGCAGAAAGCGGACGGACCTGGAAAGCGTCACACTCCTCCACAAAGAGTCGGAATGAGTCATCCATGAGCGCGTTTTCCTGCCATGGGAAACCGACTACATCAATTATGTGTCGCCGACAGCCCCGGCATAACCTTACCGAATCGTACCGTAAAAAGGTTTCTTTGCCGCCCTGCCAGTCGCCACCCGTGATTTCCCAGTCTGCTAAATCTGGAAGCTTGTGTATGGACCGGGGGAGGTAATAAACGCGATTGTAGTCCGACCAGTACCGTACTTCTGAAGCCCGGAGTGGAGGGACTGTAGGGCTCGTATCGGGTCAGGCGGCTCGCCTACAGGGTCTTCGTCTGTTTCCTGGTCCAATTGCTTCTGGTAAGCGATATCCAGTATAGGGTCTTGGTGTATCTCGTCCACGGTGCCATCCCTGGCTCGGCGATCAGCCCAAAACGTGATAATGGACAGCCATTATCTGACTAACCAAAGGGACGAGGAGGGGACGTCATCCTTATCGTCTTCTGCGTAGAGTCCCTTGGCACTGGACAAGGAACCGAAGTTCGCTAAATGAGAGTGGGTTGGGACATATTGTGGCAAATGATCCAAAAAACAATTTTACCCTTTCGGTCAATTTGGAGGACACGTGGGCAGTACGTCGGCTCTCCCTACTGCAGTATCTGAACCTGGGGCTGTGAAGCACATGTAGGGCGAAATGACAGACCCTCGGGGAGGTACCCTCCCTAAAGGAGACGTCGTGGTCCACGAGAACCTCCTTGTCGCCACCGTATGTGAAATAGCTCTGTTGGGCATTCCAAAAGTGCGTCCCGACGTGATTGGATATGTTGCCGGCTTGTATGTATATTATCTCTTTCATGGCTGGCTTTGGCCGCGGCGCCAAGTTTATTATTCCGCAAATCGAGTAGAGGGCCTAAGCAATATCGATAAAAGAGATGCCTTGGAGGCGGGAGAATGAAGGCCAAGTCCAAGCCTCGAGTCCTACAGAGTCGCCTTAGTTACCGACTTGAAAGTAGACTCCCACTTGAGCAGAGGAACTTGAAGGTTTAGCGTGCGTCAAAAGTGATGCAATTGGTAGGTCTCCGGTCCGCCCGGTCCGTCTCACGTAGTAACTAAGGAAAAACTGATATTGCCCAAGACAAACATATGTATAGACACAGCCATCATGGCAGGACTAACACAGGCCCAATACTTGCCACATCGTCACCATCAGAAGTACCTTCCGTCGACTCATCAGTATCAACTGCCTCAACTCTCTCGTCCCTACGCAGATCGAAGACCTGTACCGGAATGCCCTTCTCTTCCGTGGCTGGCGGTTGCTCCGTGGCACTCGGCGCCGTTAGTCCTGCCATGCGCTTGTCCATGACACGGATCTTCGGCACCTGTACGAATCCGCACTCGATGGGAATCAAGGACCACATTAGCTGTGTGTCAGTACCAGGGAGTAGCGTGGGGATGCGTGCGCTGCGCTGGCCAGCGATGAGGAACGCATCGGAGGCGTCCGGCTCAAGCTGGACGATAAGGTTCGCTGACCGGGAGGGATGGTGATTGCGCAGTATCATGCGTGCGTGGACTGGGGCGTGCAGCTTCGCTGATGAAGGAAGATCGAGCAGGGCGATGACACCCGCGCGCGGAGGTTGCAGATTGGGAGTGGGAATCGACTTGTGCAGAGCGGCCCCTGGTCGCCGTTTGGCAGGATTCTGAGCAAGTAGGATCAGACATCACGACACAAAGTCGCGCGAGGAACGTGTTGCACACCTTCGCCACGACAGCTCGTATTCCCCAGGGCCGGATATTGCATGATATTCATCGGGCTCATCTTCCAGCGAAAGACTGATGCGACATACCGCGGCAAATTCATCTCCAGGAAGCCACTCTGCGAATCATCAGCAAAACACAAAGGATAAGAAAATTGTGATCAGAGTACCCGAAGTAACATCATCTTCATCTTCGTCCAGAGAGCATTCAAGGATCCTGGCATGAGGTCCGTTCTAAGACATGAAGTCAATATGGGCATAACAGAGAATTGGGCGCAACAGCCTGACCTTCCTCACAAGCCTCACAGTCTCCACACTTACACCCCACGGCCCCATGCAGGTCATTCCCGCTACGACAATAGCTTCTCCACCTTCTCCATCATCCCAATAATCGCTCTCGTATGTACGCAAGTCCGTCAATCCAGGCAACGGGCGCCGCGCGTGCAGATACTTCACGCCATATGCGACCTTCATCGGTGCGACTGTTGGCACGAAAATTGTGCGTAATACCTCACTCGTGTCCTGAGCGACAGTTGAGCGCGACTGGATAGAGATGTCCAGCACGCGATCCCCCACACCACCCGTGTTCTTCAGGTAGAGTGTTTTGAGTGTCGTTGCGCCAGGTATAATAGTGCCGAGTGCGATGCCCTTGATGAGGCTCTGCGAGAGCTCATCGTCGATGCGGATGGTGTTCACTTCTCATGGGTAAGATCGCGTTGACATACCACAGACTACGTAATAAGACCTACCTGCCTCGTCGATCTCTGTTGGTTGTAAAAGAACATCGAGTAAAACATCGAGTGGGCGATAGTCTTCGTTGATAACGTCGATCACAACTGGGTACTCCTCATCGAGGTACGCAGGGGACTGATGTGTCAAAGACACCCGCAATCGATGTGGACGGTAACACACGCTACGGCTAAGTCAGAATCATGGTCGAGACAGCTGATGGCAATGGATATTTGCTTACATCACATTTGCTGTGTTACGGCGTTGCAGGGTTGCAAAATTGACGGGATCAGTGGAGATAAGCCATCTCGGCGCCGGGGCGGACCCATCGCGTAGTGAAGATGGATCGACGGGTATCTTCACAGTCCAGTTGCCCACGCGAAGAACGAGGACGGCACGCACTATCTACTCTACAATGTCAGATGCGTAAAGTCTTGTAAGTGATGCGAACCATACAGTCAATGCTAGTGGCACGTCCGATGAGACTGTGCCAACGAACACAATCGTCGAGCCCTTCGCCCATCTTAAGTAGGCTTCACTCTCTGAGGTATTCTCGAGTGACAAGTCACCGAGATCCACTCGCTCAATCTTCCCAGTGGACGCAGCGCCTGCTTTATGATACACCATCAGAGGCTCTTCCTTGTGAGAGAAATAGATTTCAAGTGATGAGAAAGGAAGAGCGGATATAACAATGTCGCTTGGCGCAGTTAGTGATAGCTGAAATGCCACGCGCTCGTCAACGAAAGCTTCACTTGACCAAAAAATGACGCTGGTATCAACTTCCGCGTGGAATTAGCACGGGCTGACGGATCTGAAGAGGCATGCATACATATAGGCTCCGAGTTGGTTAGATCGACTGTAAGAGGCGCTTCATGAGATGAAGGCACAGTACTCTGCATTACCATGAAAGGCTGTACACGATAAATTAAGATCGGCCTTACCTTGAGCACAGCAAGGAGGTCCTCCTGTACTACTGTACCGCCGTCGTCATCATCATCTGTACCTGTACCTCACCTCATTGTGGGCAACCACAGTCTGAGCAAGCAAGGAGGTACGACGTACCATGCCCCAGCATCTCCACTAAGATTCTCACACTTAACTCAACATCACCCAGTTGTTGTGCACACTTGTACCAAGTTGTAAGCAGGGGACGTAGCATCGTACCCCACCGCTCCCGCCTGTATGTCTTGGCAATCCGCTCAAAGAAACGCACGGCCATGTCGAACTTTCCAGCAGCGTAGTACGTCTCCGCAATCCGACCCGCAATGCGCAAGGTCAGACGTCCCTGGCCGTATCCGTTGGACAGCGGAGAGTGCTTCTTGAAAAGCTCGTACGCCTTGGTGTACAACTGCGTTGCATTCTGTACTCAGTATCATAACATAAGAATCAGACTGCACACCTCGACCGCAATCCCGAAGTGATCCACCTTCTTTTCGTTAGCGAACCCGGGAAATTTATTCCGTTCGATTCCGCGGTGTGCAGCATGGAAAGGAATTGTACCCGGCGGCGCTCCGTCGCCTGGGCGCCGCATAATAGTAGAACCCCGGGTGTTGGAGGGCGTTTGCGGGGTTCAAGCCTAGAACGCGCAAAGCATCCAACTCAGTCAGCCCAGGTGGGGTAGGGGCCGGTCCAGGCAGGGCAGGTTTATGGATAGGGAGAATTAAGGTTGAGCCTGTGCCATGCTCAAGTAGCTCTGCGAATGCGCGATATCTAGTGGGTATCAGTAAAAAAAGAGGTGCGGAAAAAATAACGGAAACTCACTGTCTCGCGATCCAACTCCAGAACTCGAAGGTCTCTTCGCCTATTCCCCAACCACGCGAGAAGTCGCCGAATCTCCTCATATGAATAGTGTGTTGGGAGAGTGCAAGCGCATGCTCGTTGTTATATAGATATAACTTGCAGATCTGTCGTTTTAGTCATTAGAGGCGAGGTGAGGCAATCAGAGAAAGTGCCATCGTCAAACCTTGAGGTTAATGCAGTCGGCCAGGACCTTGGCTTCTGCCCAACGCTTCGTCCGCGGTGGGAGAATAGCAGTCGAGCCAAACATCGTGAGTAGACTCGAATAAGCATCCTGATAATGTCTTGCTTCCCATCACCTCATCATCAATCTGAGGCGAATAAAAAGACTCACTTCAAAGCGACCTCAAACTCTCCGCGAAATTCTGCGAAACATGCCATCTTGTACTCATAGCGCACGGTCCAACCCTCTGGACGTAGTGGGCGTGCCGGGCCCGCCGCGCCGAGAGGGGATGTGGGTGGAACATATGTGGAAGCAACTTGAGCGTGGCGATTGCGCTTGCGCCTGACACGCTTTGAGTGCGAAGTATAGTACTCGACCGCCGGTTCGTACAAGGCCTGATGAAGACTAGAACAAACTTGAGTACTCGAATTGAAGGAGGAAATAACAGTGATTTGGACCTCTTGATAAATTCGCTGAGCTCCCCAGTACTCACAGGACTGAGTACAAAGAGGGCTGCGCGAGAGTCGAGACCGCTCTGCCTCCGAATGAACGTGAGCCGTGTATCCAATGTGGGGTCATCTGCCAAGATACTGATACTTCCAGTGACCGTCGAAGCGATCGTGAAGGCCAACGCACCGAGCAACTTCCGACTAGCGATGAGTACGACAGTGAGCTTTATACCTCGCTCACTTGTCGCCTTTTTGCGCTGGGCGATCTCAGCTGACATCTCGGCATCTTTCCGGCGTTCCTCCGTCTCACGATCTGGATGTGGCGGGTCGAGTGGAGAGCGTGGCAAATGATGTGGAGGCGACTCGTATAGGCGAATGAAAAGTACGAATACTGATGGGACGAGGGTGGTGTGCTTGCGAACCCATATGGGTGCGACGAGGCCATCGGGATGTAAAGGTGAGGTAGGCGTCAACGGGGAAAGGGGGGAATGCACAGGACCATGGGGGTCAGGAGAAAGCGGGATTTTGCGGGGCGGAAAGCGGACGTCCTAAGGATCATACACGTTTGCGGAAAGTATTGCCCAGAGAAGGGCAGGACACACCTTCTCGACAAGAACGGTCTGAAATGTTTTAGACTTCTCTGGCTGCCATATAGCAGTGACTCGTTGAGAGAGAAGTGCCTCACGAAGGCGGATAGTTAGCACCGTGAAGGGATCCTGCGCAGGGCGGACTGGTGTCGGTGAGTCGGGGGTTGCAGACGGTACTGATTCGGGCGTGGGAGGGACATCAAGACCGGCGACGAACATCACTGGTGCCAGCTGAACTAACAATTCTGGTGGGTACGAGTTCATCGTGCTCCACGTTGGCGAGCCAAATCGGCGCTCGGCGCTCGTTGTTTTGTTGCTCGATGAACGTTACGACGAGGAGCGTATTCCCATATTGGGTAATATCATTTTGGGGTGCAATAACATCAAACTTTCTCTCGCAACCGCCTCGGATCGGTGCCTCGCACATCCCACGTTGATTGTAGATAATCCGCCTTATTGGCTGTGGCGGGTACATCGTGCGTTTTCTCCCAGAAAGGTTATTTCCCTCGCTCATATCGAACGTTACGGCAAGCAAGCCAGGTGGGAGAACTCTCCAGAGCCACTCATTGGTCAGTAGTACTTTCGGCAGCTTGCCATTTTAAGAGAGCGTTGGCCCTTCAATGAGAAATTAATGATATTCTAGAGGACGCCACAAGGGCCACAACCCCAACACGAGTCCGTGGGGCAATCACGGGGGCTACCACCACAGAGGCACAATCTTTGACCCTTCAAAGCCAAGCCATTCACAGTACATCACTTACTGGGCGCAGACCCTTTATTTCGAACTGTAACCAAACCAGACCAAACCAGATGCAGCTCCAGGCCTCCAACGGAACTCCGATTCACGTCTGACGTCAGCATAGGCTCTTGGGGCATAAAAGGCGGGGCATATGGGGGCCCAACTCGACAGAACCCCCCCAGTTCTACAGTTCTAAATCGCTCCTCATTTGACACGAACTATGGCTTGCTCCTGCGCTCAAAACTGCTCGTACGCTCTCACGCTCTTGCTCTGTCATCATATTGATATTGAATTCACCAGCTCTTGCGGCACTTCCGGCAACAACACCTGCAGCTGTGCTTCTGGCACCTGTGAATGCAGCACCTGCGCCAACCACTAAATTGACATCGTAGGACGCTCCACTCTACTTCTCCATAGTATTCCCTGACCACTCATGCAGTGCGGTTGCTATACCTTAGCCTCTGCAATGGACAGGTGTTGATTGAATTGGTTATGCTGAATGTTGGCTGTTGAATATCGTTCTGTGATGTGTTATGTGATGAAATGAAAGTTGTGTGTTTCTTGTCGTGAGAGAGTTGGTGTGAAATGCAGCGCCCACGCCGGAACTAAGGTTGATCGTGTGAGGTCTTCTACTCTTACATGGTCAAGTATCAACTTTGATGTTCGTCACACCAATCAGGTGTTGTAGTCGCTAGTCTATGGCCAGTCTAGAGGGACAGAATTACCTTTTGCTGCAAGCGCTCGGTGATGGGCGACGTCAATAATGCACAAATTTAGATGGTCTATGGTTGTCCTAATCAGCGTCTTGTGATCTTGCGGCGGGAACACATTGTAGCATTCTACATACTAATCCTGAACAGTGCGACAGGTGGCGCTGTCCATGTCTCCTTCAACCATACGCGCGCTAGCTTTGGGGCATTTTCTCGGCAATACCGTGATGCCGTGCGGGAGGCATGGTTGTTGGTTACTCTAGCTGGGGTCGCCCTTACGTGGGGGATGACCGCGTGCACACAAGTGCTGTGAAAGAAAAAATGGGGTGGTTCTCATGTCATTGATGACGCTTTTGCCGGCCCAGGAGACACGACCCCAACGGATACTTTTCACATCATTGCGCTGGACCCCTCCCATGCTTGGACAATGAAGGAAGGAGGCGAGCGAATAGTGGCTGCGATCATACGCAGTTTGATGATATGGGTGGGAATTAGTGCGGATATTGGATAAGGGCATTGATTGGAGATGAGATGCTCCATATGGAACGCTGGGTACCAAGGCCAAGCACGTTCGAGACCTGTACGTTTTTCAAAAAATTACCCTGAAGAGTCTGCAAGAACAATGTGCCGAGCTTCTTAGAACTCGTCCCATCCTCCAAATCGAGGTGATCCAGGCTCTCGACCCGTCTCTGCCATCCCTGCTCTCTCCGCTGTGAGAATGTGGCACGAAGATGACAGAGTGGCGCATCTCGTTGCGGATTTATTCCACCAAAGCGCCTACATCGTGAAACCCGTGGGTGCAGCGTGACTGAGGCACCAGGAGAGGATGGTCAAGAGATCGTCCGAAAGGGGTCAGAAGTACGGTTCGCTCTGCGGATAAAGAAGTTCTTCGCGATGTGTGCGTGGCCGAAGACCATCGGCGTAGAGATCATGCGAGACCGCGAACCTTTGAGGGTTGCGTGGGACACGCTGATAATCGTAGCACCGCCAACGATAGTGATCAGGATGAATAGACCTATTCCTCAAATAGAGAGAGTACGTGCATGCGGCCACAAGTTGTCGTGAGTCCAGTCACTTTGACAGAGGGATAAGCGGGTTCAGATGTCGCCGAATAGTGTTAAGGGAAACGTGACGACTTGGGGCGACATTCCGTTGAATGCTGATTAACCTGGTCATTGTTGAAAGTAACCCAGAACCCGGTCTTTGCGGGAGAAAAGACTAGTATGCTTCGGACGGATTATGAGACCTGGTCTCCAGTTTAAGTGACTCATGACAAAAAGCGCGAACAAAGCACACACACCCGCAACGAGTACCTCGAGGGGGACGTTCCTGCCACCACAGAGTGGCAAACCCCCTTCCGCGACACCGTATCTCAAAGGGATCAGCACGAATCCATGACATCCCTCTCCTCGCAGACAGATGAACCCGCTTGAGGACAATATTGGTGGTCAGATACGAAGGTAAGGGCGAGGATAAAGTCACACACATAATCAACGAGGTCTTCTGGACGACATTCTCCGATTCCAAGTCCCTCAAGCCGCAGATAAACACACCACACTGGTGTGCTCTGTGAGCATCATCACCATCACCATGCTCGGCCTCCCGCTCAACGATCACTTGCTCATTTCCGCCTTCGCTCTCCACCCTGAAAGGAGGTTGTCCATGATCAGTCCTTCAAAGTGCTCGACAGATCACGTCACGTCAAATCGCGAGTTGTACTTGATGAGCAATATCGAGTGCGCGCCTCTGGTATATGGACAACCAGCGTCAAAGCTCAAAAGCGACAACCAAAGCCAGACAACGCGAATCTTGCACGCACCGCAATAAACATGGCTACAACGCGAGCGAATGTAGCTCAACCGGGGGCAAGAGGCACCGACAGCAGCCACAAACGCACCTAGGAGTGCCGAATGCCCCACCCAACGCCCGCGCTAGCCCCAACTGCATATCCAAGTCGACCTATGCAACAACATCAAATACGCTGCTAAAGTCGGCCACACACATCTCAAGTTTACCGAGCGATGGAGTCGTGCAGTTTTCAAAGATGTCTGTACGTCCCCGACCTCACCCAAATTTGCTCTCGATCACCTGACTGAAACACACGCTTTGTCAAGGAAGATTACAGAATATACGATCAACACGCACACCTTCCCTGGGAGGGACGCTCTGCGGCGATCTTGACATCAAGGGCATGGGAGCTAGCGACATCATATCCGCTGGAGGGCCCGAAAACCACCACAAGCGTGAAGTCGTCACTACGACGCCGCAGATGCAGGCAACGCGGCTAACTGAGCGCCACCACTACGTCCGGTTAATGGCAGTACAAACGCATCAGAATATGAAATAAGTATCAAGAAAGACGTACGGGTGCACCACAATTCGTGCAGGCACATACCACTTCCATACGACCCAAACGCGGCACGCGTGCACCTACCCGTAGCAATACCCGCGCGACACTGGAAGCACCGCGTGGACCGCGATAGCGGCGCACCGGGCATGCCAACGTGGCACGGATCAAGGCCACGAGGAACACGCGAACTCACGCCGAGTTCCCACCTGCGACCTAAGGAAAGCGCCCGATTGAGCACACGGGTCTTCGCGAGGCTGCAAGTCAACCACTGGCAGAAGGCTACAGCAAGGCCGCGAGAAGTGCAAAACGCGCGATGCGGTGCAACAGTCCACTCGCGCCGAAGGGCCAGCGAAATGAATGTCGTCTGCACAACAGCGGCCATACTGCCCCGCGCGACCCTCGCCATTGCTGCCAAATGCAACCTCAAAGCCTTGGCATGTTGCGAAAAAGGGAGTTATGACTACAGTACCACAAAGGCATCAGCAAGATATTTTCAGAAGAAGAGTCTTACCACACCAAATTCAACGAGATGGTTCCCATCCGTATCAGAAACAACAAGACAACTTCCTGTCCTAAGTTCCTGATACGTCCCACATGGTGCGCTGTAAGCATGGTCATCAGCTGGACCCAAGCACAGAGTGATGATCGGGCCGACAGGGCCGGTTCGATTCTTCCCACGCCCACCTCTCCGGTCATTGACCACCATGTACGTAGCCCAAGCTTAGGGAACCTTGGTTCTCAGTGCGCGAATTTGTGACCAACACACTCACATATAACAAGACATGGGAACACGGGCACCAAGTTCTCGCTTCGGATGGAAATGCTCTCCCCTTAGGACCTGCAGACCGGCGTCACTACCTTTGGATGTTGCCCCGTCTCTAACGTACTATCTCCTATCTTGAACGTGACCGGAGCAACTGCGCAGCGCAGCCTGGAAGTGTCGCATCCGGGTGACCCTCAAACTACGGCGCCAAGGCCAAGCTTGATGCGAAGTACAGCCTCGCCACGTTCGCCGAATGGTCCACGCACGGATCAAATTCACGCTCCAGGATGAACTCCGGTATCTAGTCCTAGAGGAGGAAACGGCGATCGAGGAATGGTGGATGAAACCATCAAGAAAAGGGGGAACGAGAGATCATTCGCCTTCGAGATGAAGTGTTGCCGACCACACTCTCCGCCGACCACACTCTCCGACTCTGACCCCCTCGGGCCGCAAATATTCACCAATATTCACCTTTTGATGCGTTCTGTACACACCATCACCCACACTCGGCCTCCCGCTTGACGATGAGCTCATCGCCTTCGCCATCATTTCCCCCCCTTTTCGTTATCGCCATCCACGTTGAGGACGGTTCTTGTTCTCCACAGAGCATGCAAGGTCGCAGATCGTCCTTCACGAACAGCTCCGCATGCGCAAACCTGGGAGCTGAGCGAGCAGTCGCTTTTCCAAGGTCAAGGGAAACCGGAAAGACAACCCAACAAAAGAGCAAGAAACGATGCGCTCACTGTAATAAACGTGGCCATAGCGAATCCAGGAGGCTCAAAAGAGAACAGGAAGCAAAAGGTCACGCCTACCACATCCACTCCCGACGCCATACTCAACACCACGGTCACTTGGACTAATCCCTCATCGAAATCGAATAAGGATGTAGTACCAAGGCAAGACAAATCTTCAGCACCAATGGATCACGGACTCTAGTGCAATGCACCTGTAGCATGTGTTCGAACCAAACCTGGTTCTCTCCATCACACCTCTAGCGTCACCGATCCGAGTCGTCCTAGCCGACGACGATGTCGTACATGCCACTGGAGTCGGAAGTGTACGTGTCGATATGAAGGCCAACGCACGATGTGGCCGTGCTATCCTTCGGGGGGCGTCCTGTTCGTCCACCCATTTCTAGACCGGCCAGCCGCGGCGCCGACATCCGATTTGAAGGGAATGGCTACAAACTTTATTATCGGTGCACAGCTTACCTGCGAGGGACGCCTCCAAGGAAACCTCTACATCCATGCGCATGCAAGTTCACAAACCCCCGAAGCAAACGGCCGTGGTCATCGTCGAAATTTCCGCTTCCAAGGATGACAAACTTTTCCGGCCACCGTCGAAGCCCTCCTCAGTCGCGTGCAGTTCCGACACGAAGGGTCAACGTCACAGCTTGCTCCCAACTCCTGCAGCGCACTAGTGACGTCTTACCCGCTGAAGGTGGCCCGGAAGATTGCTTTGGGCACAAAATCACAACAACCCCTGAATTAAACAGCGCAGGGGCTAGGCCAATGATCGACGGAAAGGTGCTACCACGCGCGGACAAAGGCCACTTTACCTTACAGCCACCTTACCTTACAAATGTATCAGAAACAAAGATGATCATCAGGGAAATAGTGTTGTATGGACTAAAGGAGGTGTGTCGATGGGATTCTTTCGTCTCTTTCGGCATTGGTGATGTAGTGACGATCAGATCAGCTGGGGGACTGAAGGGCCATCAGTTCTGACGTAGTCCCTGGCCCAGGACTTGGTTCCCCGGTAATAGATTCATTCCCGTCTTCCAGTTCATTTCCGCCCGCGCGCCTTGGTATGCCTTGGTATGCACACTTTTGGTGGGTCCAATCGATACGAAGCAACCAGCGTCTGAGGCGGAAGGGGCCGGGCAGATGCCGCCAGTGGAGTATTTTGAGTACACTAGACATTGCAGGTAACGAAAACTTAACTCGGGCGTAGTACAGCTAGCTGGATGTCATCGACTGCTTGGCATGCGCTTAGCTCCCCTCCACTTTCTATCCTCCTCCGGTATTTTCGGGGACAACACGGAAGTGAGGCTAGGAGAAGTGGAAGTACTCGAGTGCTACCTCACCCATGGCGAGTGCCAAACGATACCCTACGTCTCAAATGTCTATCTGATATACATATCACGTCGCAAGGCGAACCGTCCTGAATGTCGAATGTCTATGCCGTGACCTATTGTACTTGCGTCAATTACAGTGTTACACTATGGATTAGAAGGTATGAATATGGTAGAGTATTCCATATAATAATCAAACGATCACCAACCGAGATTCATCGTCCACATTCACCGTGTGCAAACCGCTCATCGAAGATCTCGTAGCTTTGAGATAACGTCCTGCATGCTCGCGGCGTTCCACTCTCCGCTCCAGCCCTGACGACGCTCTCTGCGGTGCGACATGACGAAGGGCTCAGGGGAGGAAGCGCCCGGGCGGAGACGGAGGAAGGTCAGGCGGGACTCCGATCTCGGCGGGGGGACCATCAGCGGGCGGGTCTCCGGCTGCTCTCTGCTGCCCTCGACGGACACCATGTCTTCGAGGTCGTCCGCCTCGAAGTAGCCCTCGGCGTTGAGCGGGGCGGAGTGCTCGCGCTCGCGGGGTAGGGAGATGGAGTACTCGCTGTGGGAACGCCACGGCTTCCGGGCGCACAGACTCCGGGGCGACGACGGGTCCGCACAACAAGGCGGTGTGCCAGTGGGTCCGGTCGTCGACTCGTCGAAAACCTCTACGTCTACGGTTTTCTCGACGGCCGGTCGCGGGTCCGGCAGAGAGAACGGAGGCGAGGGGGAGAGGGGCGTCGTCCCTCGTTCCGACGTCGGAGATTCCGTGCGTAGTGATGCGACGACGGGAGGGACCGGCGGTGTGATGACGGTGACAAAGCGCTTCTTCAGCGGGGACCCTTTGATGGCCTTGGCGGATTCCTGTTTGGGCATGACAAGGTCGTGCGGGATGGTCTCGCCCAAATGACGGGTGAGCTTCGAGAGGCGTTTGCGCCGACGGCGGGCCTCCTTCTCTTCCTTCCATGTCTCCCACTCGGTCGGGGAAACGAGCGAAGATTTGGAGGTGGAGACGGAGATGAGCGACGAGCGTCGCTTCCTAAAGGAGGACGCGGCAGGACTTGGCACCGGAGACGGAACGTCAGAGGCGTGGTCATCATCGGTCTCTGCTTCTTCGGCTTCGAAACCGACTACGGAGTGCCAGTAACCCCCGTTGGAAAACGCGCTATCCTCTTTGGGCCCCAACTTACCGCTGTGCAGGTCCTCGTTGCCGATGTCGGGGTCTCGACGATAGACGATCTGCAGCGGCCCGAGTGCCGCACGTGCGAGCCTCTTGGTCGCGGAAAGGATGGGCTCCACAGGGAAACTACGTTGCTGTCCCGAATTTTCTTCTGGGGAAACGATATTGGGGACGGCAAGTTGACAAGGGTCATTGGGTTCTCGCCCAGTATCTTTGTGAGTTTGCGAGTGGACTTGATCAGCCGAGAACGCTGCGAGTGTGTGAGTCGGGTAGAGGCATCCCATTGGGTAATCGTAGACATCGTCTCGGGTCGTGCTGGATGGAACAATGGATAAACGAGAGACTGGGGAGACCTTAACTGATAACCGGTGTGAAGAATCGTCGAGGAAAGCGATGGGCGACACAGTCGCTGCAGAAAAAAGGTAGAACTTGGGGGAAAAAAAAGGTGGGGGGAAGGGGGGCGGGGGGAGAACCAGCTAGCTGGGAGGAGATAGAAGTTTTAGAGCTTTTCACGGTTTTTCGCAGCCGAGAGACTTATAGCCGACGCTGGCACAGACTCAGACACCGGTTGCATCAAAGCGGGAGCGACTGTTTCGGAGGTTGCTTCTGTTGCTTCGCAGGGGAACCGGGATGCCCTTGCACCGCCTGTAGACGCGCCCCATCAGATGGGATTGACAGAAATCTGACGGAAATCGGATGGCATCGGGATTGCTCTATGTATGATAAACAGATCGAACGACTCGGAACGAACGCTGTACTGGCTGGCAACCGAAAAGTAAAAGTGAGCGAGAGTCGAAGGCTGCGCTTAAAAAATTTGGGAACGAATCTGTGCCCGAGACGAGGAACAAACAGGGCAGGGAGACGACGGTTGCCAGGCGTCAGTCGCGTCGCGTTGTCGCTCTGATTGCGCCTTTCACGCGCACGCGCCAGTCACGAAGCGTGATGCGTGATGTGATGTGATCGATCCTGCTTATGTAACAATCTCCGCTCACCCTGCTGATCGCGTCTCCCCCCAGTGCAGGAACTCCCAACATACCCTTCCTGGCTCATTTCCGAGGATGTCCTGCACCTGTCCAGCTCAAGTCCACACATCTCGCGTATGGTACGAACCCGGCTCATCACATAACCTGCGTTCTTGGCGGTGATGCCCGGTAATGTGTGCAGAAGTTCTTCCGCTGGCCCGTGCATGCCCTCGCCGGCTGCAGGGTCACTATCGGCCCCGACGGCCACGGCGGCCGCATAGTCCGGCTCGCGAGAGTTGGCCTTGAGATCTTTGAAAATGTCGCAGTGGCGTACGGAGATGATGACCACAAGATCCGGACGCGGGGGAAGGCGAGTGTTAACAACACGAGCTTCTGTTGAATCGACGGCGGCTGAGACGGTTCCTGGCTATTGCTGCTGTTTCCTGGTTTCTTTGTTGGATATTTTCCTATCGGCTTTGCGTAGGACTTGACATCTTGCACGATCTGATGCCTTATTAGATAATTACAGGGTCGGAGGAGAAACAATACTGCGCACCTCCAATGAGAATGATTTTTGTTCCTCAAACTCGATCAGCAGGATCGGCTGTTTGTAATGAACTGACATCAATTCACATTGGGTGTACCTGGGGAAAAGTGGTTCAAGCTGAGGTTCGAACTCGAACGGAGATAGAACTCGTACAGTCTCCCACTATTAAAGCTTGACACCAAGTCAGGTATGCTCTTCCGTTCGACACATATCTCAGGCGTCAAAATATAATCCCCTACTGTAAGCGTTGCAGGGACAATGACATCTTCGAAGCGTGTAAGAGGGACGGGAGCGTGGAGCGAAACTCGCGCATGTCGACAATGACCTGTGGCAGTGGCAGCGTCAGTACGAAGTCCGCGAAGCCAACCAAGAGATCGCACTCGTGATTCTTCCGTAGAGAGCTCTATCCGTCCTCCAGCAACGCGGGAACTAATCGTCTTGATAATGGCTTCTCCCACTTCCGACGCAGCACGTGGCTTTTCATGGATAGGAAGGAGCATCGTCTGCAAGGGTTTAGCGACGTCCTTCCGTGCAAATGGTTGATTACTTACCCCGCGTTCCTAATAAGTCTCTCGAATGCGTCCTTCTCCTTGCGCAAGCTCGCGAGGTACTTATGCTCCTCTGCGGTCATTTGATAAACCATGAAATACACGCGCACCCCGAGCCCCAGGTTTGACGCTTTGTATACCTGCGCATCCAAGTCAGATATCGCCCCGATAGGTTACTCATAGCATACTTCAATGCGACGTATAAAATCTTGATTAGGTTCGTACATCACAATGAAACGAGGTTGAAGTTCCGCGAGCAGACGATCGTCACCGTCATCCGCGTATGCCCGAACAACGACCGTCTGAGCAGGAACCAGTAACCCATAGAGGGGTTCGAATTCAGCCTCGTCGAGTGGAAGCGAATCTTCCAATGACAACGCAAGGGCAAGCTCCGCATCGGCGGACGTATTTCCCTGGGTCGACAGACTGGAGAGATGCGTTAATGCGCGGCTCAGGGACTCACGATGATAAAAATACATACAACTCGGCCAGCATGCCCTCCTCTTCGCGGGGACCGACGGAACTTGGTCCGATCCCTGGGCTCGCACGTTGACAGCACTATGGGCACCGCCGCGGACACGACGCCGACTAGCAGCGCGCTCCGCTCTGTCACGGTCTTTCTTTCGCAATGCAGGGTTGAGTTCGTCGTCGACTGGTGGGCTCTGACGATTGGTCGTCGTCGCAGACGACGGCTGACCCTCTGCTGAGCGCGCAGCGAGTCGCGCCTTCCAGTACAAGTAGCGCCGTAGTTTGCCTTCCAACATCTGTCGACCTCGCTGTCCGGGCTGCGCGTCCGGATCCATCGATGCCAAGTATTCGCTCAACAGCGACGACGTCTGTGTCGAAGATGTCATCACAAGAACCACGTCGTTTCCGCGGATCGCTGTGTAGAAAGAAAAGGAGGAGCGTCAATCTAGAGATGGGCGCTGATGGATCAGCCTACGACGCACTGGATGTGAGCGATTCCTGTCGCATAATTTCTTCTTCGATCTCCCTTAGAGTTTCAGCGAGCAGATGCCACTTGGGCAATTCTTCGAGAACGGGTTCTGTGTTCTTCGGAAGCCAGGCGGGCCGATGACGCGACTTCTTGTGTTCCCCCTTGTCCGTCGGGACAGGTGCGCGAGGAATACGGCCCTCGGCTTCATCGAGTGCTTCCCATGCATCTTCGTCGTCGGAGATCTCGATAACGTCTGCAGAAAGTCGCGTCGGCACCGGCTTCTCTGAGGCTTCTCGGAGTACATAGCACCGCTTTTTGGCCGTTTCGAAGATTATGTGAGCGGCATCAGTAAGCAGCCATGGAGATTGATTCTGTCGGGAGTTCCCTGCGGTAGATCGTGTGTTGGATGCGATGATGGTCTCCAGGTACGCATGGAATGCAAGGGGATCATAGTTGAGCAAATACCTTCATTCTTTCGTGAGCGCGAGATTTTTTAAAAAAGGGACCTTTGCTGAAGGGCATACGCGAGGAGCCTTCTCAAGGTCGCGAGGTCGCTGACCAGCTGCTTGGTCCGAGGCCCGACTTTATGCCAAACCGGGTCAAGTTGTCGCCGAACGACGGCATCGAAAGATCGAAAGTAGGCGTTTTCTACGTTGAGGTCATCTAGATCAAGCTGGGAAAAGGTGAGCACTCAGGGACGAGAAAAATTCGAAAAGTAACAACCGTCGTGTTTGATCGCTTAAGCTCCGCCAAGGTCGTCGACATACACTGCACCAGCCCACCGTGGATCTCTTTCATGGAGTCGGTCATTGGTTGATACAGTTCTATGACGTCTGCACGTTTACGCTCTAGTGAGTCTTTCACGGCCTGATGGAAACTAGAACGACTGTCAAATCCGCAGATCCTAGCCATCAAAATACAGACCGAGGATAGATAAGGACGGTGTGTAGTTGTAATTCCTTCATGATGCTTCTCAGGGGTGAGAGTCCGGAGGTGATGTGTTCCGGTTGGTCTGAGAAAGCCTTGAGGAAACCTGTGCTGTTCTTCTCGCGATAAAGCCGTACGATGAATGCTTCCAGAGACAAGGCAGTCACCCTACCAATAAGCTCGATGGGATACCAGCAACTGGACCTCGCTATGCTCACTTCTCTGCGTGTAATACGATTAAACCGGTCACAAGCTCCGTTGGAAGATCAGACTGCAACATGTCTACGACGAGGATTCGTGAGGTGACGGATATCAGGCCGCCGTTTTTATACAAGTCCTGACTTGGCTGATGGTTAGTATGGCAATGGCATCATATCAAATGCGAGTCTCTCGAGAAGTCAGAGTTGAAATACCGGGGAACGCAGGGGTGTGCACACGACGGCACGGAAACACACAAAAGTTTGCGCATTTCAGAAATCCCGGTTAGGAACCGACCGAGCTGACCGACATTCAACTCAAGGCACGCACGGACGAGACACCCACCGGTCTTTCTTTCCCATCTCGTAACCCACTGCCCTCAAGCCCGGCTTGCGACATCCCATGATGCCCAATTCCTCCCCGATTGCCGCCTCCTCATCGGGCGACGCATTGACAAGAAGAACAAGGTTCGTCGGCTGGTCATATATCTGCATGAGGGTACAGACGATCTTGCGTAATCCTAGTCCTCGAGCGAGGAGAACGAGTTGGCTAGTTGAAGGGTCATGTATCTCTTCCAGGATAGCATGGTGGAAGGGAAGAAGCCCCCCGAGGGACATCCTTGTTCACTCCGGTTTCAGGCAGCGTGAACGCGTGTGGTGGGTGTGATACCGCTGTAGACACGCGGTCAAACGAGGTATTGGCTGGTTGCAAGTCTTCACGGGCTGGAAGTGGTGAGATGCGACAGCACGTGGGTGAAACGTGGGGGGGATCGCGAACTATGGCTCTCACGGTCTAGGGTACTCAATTCAATGAAGGTCTGGTCGCGTACTTGGCGAGTTGCAGACTGCAGTTCGTGTCGGCTTGTCAGAAGGTGTCGGCCATGTGTCTGTCCGTGTGCGTGGTGCCGAAGCCCGAAGCCGAAGCGGATGATGCCGTCAGAGTCGCGGTTGTCTCCCGGGCCCAGGGCCCAAAATTACACAACACAGAGCTAGAAAGTCTGCCTTTGCGAAAGCGACGCGCCCCATGGGCCGATAGACTCGAAGTACTCAATCGAAAATCGGTTTAAATAATTCGGGATTGAGATCCGCCGAGCCCTAGTGAGTGATTCACTTGTATGCAGATAGTTGTCTCGGCAACATGATTTCGCCGCAGGGCTGCTACGTATCACCTCGTACACACACCCCTTGCTCTAACTTTCCCCGTCTTCCCAGCCTGTCCGACTGTTGCTTGGGTCCTTCCTTTCCCCATAGAACTTTCCTGTATATTTAATGACGAGAACACAACGATATTGTATCCAGTTCACACTGCAAACTGAATGTGTCGCCCCTGGTCGCTTGGCCACCGTGACGCAACCCGCCTGTCACTCGCACGGAAAACCCCTTCTCGCTCGCGAGGCAACGGTATTTCAAAGGACGAAAAAGCCCTCATAACCGTACCTACTGTAATTCACACGCGAACTGCCGGCAAAGCATGGGCGATTAGCCACAATCGTGTTGCCGATGTTCAGCTCTCCAGAAAACGGTGTCTGTTGCGTCATCCATCCGCTCTCCGCTCTCCTTCCCTTGCGGATTCTGATCGCACAGTACAATGCATGTTGATCGTGCGGGAGCGAGCGTCACATCAACCCTGAAGACGGCGCAAGGAAAATTTATTTATCTGCCAACGGCATCTAGATTAGATCTCATCAGTCTGCCCTGCTTTCCCCGTTGCGGGAGCCCTTCATGTTCTGGGCTTCTCCTGATCCGCTTCCCTTGTTCATGTCGCCGGGAAATATCCAATTTCCTGGACCAGTGTTCCTCGGATTACGTCCTATCCAAAAAGTTTGACTCGCATGCTATCATAGGATCCCGAAATCAGACACCTTGGCTCTGCACGTGTCGTTCAATCCACATTACCACGGGCACCTTTAGGCGTTTTATTTACCATCATCTACGGTGATCGACGGCGCCACCGGACGTTGCCAGTGTACTTGTGCTGCGTTTTCAAGTTTGCGCCGTCATTACCTATGACGATCCATGACATACTGTCGCACATGGGTCGCGCGCTCCGTCTGTAACATGTGAGCATGTTCCTGACATTCTGGCGTCATCCCGTTACCTTTGCTGGGGATCCCCCTTCGTTTGGTAGCCACCGATGCCTGAGGTTATATTCAGAGAGCGGAATGGGGTTGGTAGAAAATTACAGCAACCCATGAAAGTGTCAACCGGCTCCCGGACCCTTGCCCACATAGGGCGTGGTTGCTTCACGTCATCCCTACTGGGCCAGCTGTTGTGCCTGGGATACGTCTGGCCCTCCTACACAAGGTTGACCGCGAGCAGTCGGGTTTTTTTCTCTCTGAATTTGATGATCCCGAAATTTTTTTAGATAACGGCAGCAGGACGGGCATGGGCACGGACGCTGCGCCCATCGTGTACTGCGCAGCGATGAATGTTGTATACCTGACTTGGCTTGAAGGAACCAGAACACCCCATCACATAGTAGACACCGTTGCCGCTGTGAGGGCGATTGGTGAGAGCGCGTGTGCCCTTAACCCATCAGGCATCAGGGGCTGAGCAGTGGCCAGGATAAGGCGTGGGTTTTTGCTGTTTGCGTTTTCACGCGTTGATGTATTGATGGTAGTCATCAAACAGCGATCGGCTCCCAGCTGGAGCCCATCACCGAGTAGGGTAAGGTGAGGCAGAGGTGCGAGTGTACACTGATATCGACGCTCCCGACATGTTTCACGGACGCAAGTGACGTCATACGGAGATCAATACGAGGGCTTGCGTGTACCTCGGGGGTTTGTACCTGACTCTCATACTACCATACGAGATTGGCTCAGGTAGAGGTCGTGCGGGTTCCCGGCAGTATCCAGGCGCGGGATAACGTACTCACTTGTTCCGTGATACGCACGGTCGAGCCAAAATGATTTTTAGCCCAACTGTCCGCTGCTTCCGGAGGTCCGAGGATCTTGGCCAACGCTTGCTTCGTTTTTGACAACCCACGGGTCCTGGTCCTGGCCTGGCCCCCAGACCTCTTTCCGATCGCCTGGAATAAATGTTCCTGTGTCCCAAATGTCAATTGGTCAAGGATACGCCGTCGGCTGGCGGCAATATATAGTTCTCCCTGACTGGTCACCTGGGGTGAGCCGCATAAACTATTAGAGATGAAGACCGGTGCCACAACATTGAGCCCACCTCGGGGTGAAACGGCCCAAAAGTCGGCGAGAGAGAGAGGTTGTGCGGACTAATAGAACATGACTCATGGTGGCCCTAGACCCAGATGTCAAGGAGGTGAATAGGAGCGATCCCGGCGAATGCCGCGGTAAGCCAGGGTTCGTGATCGCCGAGCGTTCCGTAAAAGCCGACAATCAATTTAGTGGGCGGAAGATGCCGGGCGTTCGCGGGAACGACCGAGATCGTTCCACACTGTGGGCAGCCTCGACCGATTCAATCGAATCAATCAAGCGACTCGCAAAATGCTACTTAACTCGTCGTGTCGACCGTCGACCATTCGTTCCTTGTCCCCCTCGGTCGTCCATTCTCTCACTGCGCCTTCCCTGTTGACTTTTCTGGTCTACTGACCCTGAGTCTACCATCAATCAACATGTCACTACGGTGGGTCTCCCAAAACATCTGCCCTCTCTCGACTCACAACACCATATATTTCTAGAAACCACAATGTTTTCGTGAGTTCCAGTCAGTTTGGGCTGTATCTCTCCTCACCTTGTCGCCCGTAGTTCGACATATCCATCGATGGCCGAGGCGTTGGTCGCATTACTTTTCGGCTGTATGACGACGTGACGCCAATCACCGCCCGCAACTTCCGTGAACTCGCAATTGGACAACCCGGTTACGGATATGCCGGCTCTCCTATTCACAGAATCATCCCCGACGTCTGTCCATTCCCAGCGTCCCTATGCTGAGGGTTGTTGACACCAGATGTCTATATAGTTTATGATTCAAGGTGGCGACATCACCGCGAGAGATGGCACCGGTGGACGTTCGGCCTTCGGAGCACCATTTCAAGGTGAGTCCCAGTTTTTCACAGCGAGTGGCGTGTCCTCTTACAGCCTATAGACGAGAGTTTTGCGATTCGGCATGATAAACCTGGCTTGCTATCTATGGCGAATCGTGGCCCCGGAACCAACTCCTCCCAGGTACGGTATTGCGTTTTGTGGAGACTTTCGCACGCACCCTTACCTCGGTACCCCAGTATTTTATCACTACTGCGGCCGCACCTTGGTGCGACGGAAAAAATGTTGTATTTGGTGAAGTTGTGGAAGGTCTTGATGTTGTGCGACACGTACAGACCTACGCATCTTCAGATATTCTCCGCCGACCCAGCGCGACGATCCTTGTCGAACGCTCGGGAGTGCTGTAACTCATCCTTTGCCACTTACTCTTCTGATTCTCATGAGTTTTGTCATATCTCACCTCACTTATCTAATCTATTGACATTGACCACATGGGTCCGCGGTCGAGTTTCCTTATTGAAAGCCTTGGCAACATCCACGGGGCGGGCGTCTTATATTGATTATGTCAGACGCAAACTTTTAGACAAGCCCACGATCGGATACAACTCTCGCAAGGTAGGACGTTATTCCGGATGAAGCGATCTCGCTCTGGTTTTTTGATGTTGGGCGCTCCGGTAAACTGTACGCTAACGCGGATTTGGGAACATACTGTGGAGCCCGTATGGACCTTGCGCGCTTGTGCGCTTGTGTCCGGCGGGTGACCCCATTCGGATAGACGCGATGGTCGGCGTCCAAACCGACCACAGGGTCAACATTCAGGATATCACTGCAGATTTTCTCAGAGCCGGCATGAGAGCTTTTGGGACAGAAAATTTCCGAACCCGGGATGCGTGCTGAGAATCGATAAAAGAAAAACTACCCCATCGTCCGAATCGGGACATTTCATGCTCTCCATCATGTGCAGATGGGGGGCCACCACACGTGATGGTGATGCGCACCTCGTGAACGCGTGAACCGCCATGATCCGAATGGCCAGAGCAGATCTAGATGTGTCGTGGTCGAGCAAAAGCAAAAGAGCGCCTCGCCCGGCTTTGGGCGGCGCAACTTGGGCTGTTTTTCGCTCGTGGCAGAGCCCCGGGCCCCTTGCGCAGTCGTCTCTTCTCTACATCCTCCACCAATTGAAAGACCGGCCGCCGGGGGACGGGCAGTGGCCGCAACTCTGACGCCACTAACGAGATGATATCGCGATCACACCCCCACGCAGAAGCGGAAGAAGCTTTTCGACGCGCACTGCCGATGCAGCGTATGCACTCGTCGTAGCCGGTTAAGCGCTGCCCAGCCAGTACTACGCCCCGGTCCGCATTCTCCCCCCCCGCTCCACCTTCGCCATCGACCGATCATCCGACTGTCAACGATGCGGTGCAATGACGAGGCTGTTTTTTTTTTCGGGGGGAGGAAATTCATTAGTAATGAATCGTTGCGTTTTGCGCACCGCGACTCTCCGCCTCCGCATGGAGGTATTCAGACGCTCGCTGAGGGGCGTTGACATCGAACTTCCATCATCGCGCCTCCCTCGAGGATCTACAGTTCTAGCCCTGAAGCGCTGATTGACGAGCGCGCCCATGTCGTTTCTCCATATCCCACAGTACAGTAGGTAAAACTCGAGGAACACGGCAAATCGATCGTGCCATGGCCCAACCCTGGATGATTCCGTTATGCGACCGGCAAGTCGCACACCACGCGATTTTTGGCCCACATCCCCCCCGTTTCCCAACCCCCGACCCCGAACCTCCTCCTGCGAGTTCGCAAATATCGTCATCACATCGTGCATCCTTTTTTGGCTAGAAGCAGATTCTTCGTGGTCGGCATCGATTCCCGGGCCGTTCCTGTTTTCTCGTGTCTCGCGTCTTATTTCTGGACTGATTCCGGGGCCTTCCTATCACGAGAAGAAAAAAAGAAGCGATGCGTGGGATGCGCCGTATGGGTTTGCACCATCCTCTGCTGGCCTTGGCGCGAGATGTCCCGGATTGTCTTGCGAGCTGCGACAGAGGGGGGGCGCTACCGTATGCGTGTGGGACAACTCTGGGTCAGAATGGAACCGAACCCGCCACTGCCACACAAAAAAAGTTTGTCGCGCGCGCGTAGCACCCCCAATTCTTGATGCGCATCGCGAAGCAACCTGACGGACCACCCACATTGCTACTAGCATTCCCGGCGCGCTTCGTAAAGGGTAGCGTGCTTTGTGTTCAGGGACCCCCCTTGCAGGAACCACCCCCTCTCTTTTGGAGTAAACCTTCTCCCAGCCTGAGCCTGATCCGAAGTTTGGTCGTTGCCTGCCGGATTTTTTTTCCCCAACTCGGCCTAGATTGTCCGGTGATGCGCGGTCAAGTATGACGCCTGGGGGGTTTTTTTTTTCAGGAAGAGCAGAAAAGATACCGAGTACTGCGGAGGTCGAGGGTCAGAATTGATACGACCCATCTCCCACCAGGGTCCAAGTCACGGCGCGCGGATGAGTAGAATTGGGTTCGTGTGTGGTCGTGGTCCCGTGGGCACACGAGGTCTGCCATTTACGTGAAGCACGGTGTCCGTGCGGCGGCGCATCCTTCCTTGGGGATCGGGCACCTTTTTTTTTTCTTTTGTTCTGGGGGGGCGTATACCGCCACCCCTGAGCTGAGTACCGGCTGATCCTTCCGATAACGCCCAAAGACCTGGCAGCTGTTGGCACTGCGGGCCAGGTCTCCGAAGTCAGCTGCCCCGCAATGCACTATCTGACGCGTGACGCGGGCTCAGTGCTTTTTTTTATGGACATTGCTCTATCTATCAAACCGTCAAGAGATCCGGATAACCGCGCCATACGCGTGTTGATGATATTAAAAAAAACAATACAAAAATGCATGAATATACGCCACGAAACGAGCGCCGTGCACATCCATTCACAGAGTTTGGGTGACGACGATCATCGCAGGCGTTGACCGTCGACACTGTTCCCTCATGCAATTACGCATCCATTCGGCAGTTTAGGGGCGCCATCAGGACCCAAGTCAAGCCCAGGCGGTAGCTCACCCATGATCTCCGCTGGCGGTGCTCCGTGTTCCTGCATCTGGAAGCAAGAGGTTAGCGGTCTGCCTTGCATGGAAGGGGAGGGGAGGGGGCGCAGAAGTAATTAGACCTCGCTCATCAGTTCGACGATCTCAGTTGTCTTTTGGAGATCGTCATCGTTATACCCAGGGTCTTCGAAGACTGCAATAATTTTTGAGGCGCACGCGTGTTGCGCCTTGTATCTTGCTAGGTCCGACGCCGAGAGTTTGTCCGCATTCGAAGCGAGATAGGACGGGAACTGCAGATAGAACCATCAGCAGATAAGGCACAAGACAGGGGGAAATGCTGACTTTGTCGTTGAGTTCTTTGAGCGGCTCGTAGAGCACCTCCTTGCCCATCAACTGACCCATCATGCCCTCAAGGAGCCCTTGTAGTTCGGCCTCATCCCCTGAGCCAAGCAATTCAGCTAGTTCATCGTCTGCTGAAGCCCCCCCTACGAGACGGGGAATTTTAGTGCGTCAACGTCTTGCCACCATATTAGCCAGTCAACATCAACTACCTGTAGCTCCGTATCGCTCTTGCGTAGGCGTTCTGCCGCCTCATCACGAATCTTCCGGAACGCGTCCTTGGACCCCCCAGCATCGGCTTTGCCATCGGCAGCGGACTCGGGTGGTACCGCAGCCGCGCCTTTGGTGAAGAAATCTTCCAAAGCTCGGAGGATCTGCTCGTCCCGAGCTGTTTCTCCCTCCGCAGTGGCCTCACCTGCGCCTGCGTTATCTGCGGAGCTCAACGGTTCCTGGGGTGCAGCCAGCCCAAGCAACATCGCCTCCATCTCGCGCGCGAGCTCTTCCACAAACTTCGCATCTTGGGCGTCTTGCGACGATGGATTGGACGCGGCGGCCGGGGCGGGAGTAGCTTTGGGTGGTTGAGTGGTAACCACTGGTTTAGGTGGTGGTTTCGCGGGAGCGTCCCGGGTAAAGTCGTCTAGTACATCTGGCGATGATGCGCGGGTCGTTTGGTGGATCATGCATGGTCATAGCAGTGTGAATATTGGAGGTCCGCACCGTCGAGATCATCAACGTCAGCATCGTCGTCCGCGCTAACGGGGCGCTTTCCGATGGCATTACTCGTTGGTGGCGGTGCCATAACCCGGGTATGCGAAGAAACGAGTTTATGTAGAGAGAGGTAGGGCGAGACGGAGATGAAGATGAAGATGCTGGAAACCACACGTGAATTCCAGAGATTAGTCCGAGTCGTCACGCGGCTGCGCGTATTCCCGTCCGTCCGAGTCGCAGCTCAGCACAGCCAGCCATGGCCACACAAAGTGCTCAGCTCCAGGCGAGCTCACCGCAGCCAACTCTCCCCGCAAATCTAGGCGGGCCACCTCCAGACACCGCGTCTCTCGAGTCGATCAAGATCAGAGTGACCCAGCTGATCGACTCGATCCAAACGCTCGCCTGGCAACTCGAGGCCTTCCACCCCCCGCCGCCCTGGCCCGAGCTGCTCGCCAAGTACGCCGTCGTGATGGCCCAGACGCACAACCTCTCCCGCGCCCTCGCGTCGTCCGGCGCGCTCGCCAGCACCGCGCTGCACCCGCGCGCGCCCCTCCCCGACGCCGCGCTCGACGGCCACCTCATCCCGCTCCTCCGCAACCAGCAGACGACGGACGTGCTCCGCGCCGAGTCCGCCTCCGTGCGCCGCCTCAGCGCCGCGCTAAAGCTGCCCGAGGACCCGCCCCCGCATGCTGTGCTGGCTGCCGTCGCCGAGGTCGTCGCGGGGCACGACGCCCGCGCGGATCGCGCGCAGCGCGCCGTCGCCATGCTGAGGGAGAAGTACGACTGGCGCGTCCGCGTCGCCGTCGATCCTGACGAAGTCTGGGACGATGACGACGATGATGATGACGACGTGGACGGTCCCGGCATGGCTGAGGCGTCCGCGGCGGCTCCGAATGGCCCCGGCAGTACTGCGAGCGGAAACACGAGTGAGGAGGAGGAGGAGCTCGAAAACGTCCTCGGGAGAGGCATTCCTAATTCTGACCACGAACACGAAGACATACAGATGGCAGAACGATGATTCTCCAGATCATCTCCATGTGTTTCCTGGTGGTTTTCGAGGAGTGGGTGATCCATTACACGGTTATTCATGCACTCGTCAGTCCAGCGTTTGGTGGCCCCCCACGTCCCGCCTTGGATGGTTATGACCTTGCAGATCGGCGCTGGTATCAGTAACACGGAGCATCTCTAAGTAATACAAGGCTATCTACTACTAGTTGTGCTGCCCAATCCACATTTCGATCGTGATCCACCCTCTTCGCTCCCAGTAACACCACAAGCCCCAGATACAAGTCATACCACATACGTTTCGTGCGTTGACGAACAAAGACAATGGGTGGCGGCGCTCCATAGCCCTCGAGGAGGGCTCTAGACGGTGCATCGGAGGGTGAGAACGCCCGCTCGAGGAGCGGGTCTCCGTACAAGAGATGAGCGAAGGACGGGAGGAGCAGTGCCAGCCGAGGCTCCCCGTCCCCGTCCACGTCCGTGACAAAGACGGATTCAGCGCCGGTCGTAAGCGCGACGAGCGAGGGCACCTCGACGTCGTCAAACAGAAACGAGCCGATCGCGCGCGCGAGGTAGCCCCGCAACGCGGTGACGTCGTCGGCGGACGCGAGGCCGGCCGACTCGGCCGCGGTGAGCGCCTCGTCTACGAGGAGGGTGAACGCCTCCTGCCAGCTGTACAGCCCTTCGCTCTCGAGCGGCGGCGGCCCGCACCACTCGTTCTGCAGGTTGTGCAGCGTGCGGAGCGCGAGCCCGAAGCGCAGGTCGAGGGAGGCGGCCCGTTCCGGCGGGAGAGCGCCGCGGACGGCGGAGAGCTGCTTCAGTGGGGCGGACGGCGGGAGCGGTGCTGGGAGGCGCGCGAGGATATACGGTCGGGGAGTGTCGACGTTGAGGGCGATGGGTACGGGGAACGGCAGCGGGACCGGTGGTGGGCCGGAGGATATGTGTGCATGGAGCGCGGTGAGGAGTTTGTATTGAGATTGTATGCTGTTTGGTGTTGTGAACGGTGCTTCGCCTTTGAGGGGCTCAGAGAGCTGGAGAGTGACAAGGTATGTAGCCGTGTGGGGGACGCAGTGGACGAGGTACACGTGGAAGCTTGCACCAGCAGCAGGGTCTGCGTCTGTCAGATCAACCAAGCTCACCGCAGGGAGTTCGGTCGGTGGCTGAGGAAGGTGTGCTGCTAGGATCACACTAGCTTCTTGGGGGGTCAGGCCGGTCAGGTGCGAGTATGGCATGGCGAACAAAGCAGGAAACAGTGGCGATCGATGATGTTGTCGGGCGGGAACAAGTACGCGGCTTATGATCCTGATATCAGGGCAATATCTACGCAGATCTTGATAAGATTTGCGGACCCCCCGCGAGGTTCATTATCATTACATACGACCCCTACATAGATACACGCCACCATCACCGTGCTGCAGAAGGAGCGTTGAAGAGCGTCCGTCCGTCCGAGACCGTAACGCCGACGCACTTGGAGCACGTGTCACTACCTCACATGACACAGTGCAAAGGGTTGCGAGAGACGAGGCGGATACTCGGGCTAAATGTACGCGTTACATTGAGTTGAAAGATAAAAGATAGCGAGCCAGTGGCGGCGGGGTGCGTCGTGCCTGTGGTGCTGCTGTGTCTTCACGAGTCTGGGTCTAGCGCCAATCACATCCAGCCAGGCCGCAACCCCAACGATATCTATGCTTCCATGCTGTAAGTATTCTTCTCCAGCTGTGCGCATCCCCATCAGGAAAAAAGGGAGTAACGGTGCATTTAGAGGAGAACGCACCTCTGCATCGAGTTCACGCCTCACACGCTGCTCCTCGTCTGAGCGAATGAGTATGTGGAACTCATCCAAATCTTCAATGATAAACGATTGGCCTGGCCTTTCGTCCAACGTGAGTAGTATCTGCTTTACCGCGGAGTCACTGGGGGGGCAGACTGATTTTCAGACTGTAACCTTGATACGCCCCCAACACCCAAACGTACCACGTAATGAGGACACCTATCTCGACATTTCCCCCATCAGAAGGTTATGCGAGTTGAAATACCAACTCACCCCTAATCGCACGCATTTGTTGTCGAACTTTGCTCGCGTTGGTTCGCAATCAAGTCACGTTCGCGCTGATTGGGTTCGAGTCGGCGCGGTACGGGGCGTTTATAACTCGGGCCGGGGGGATTCCTGGTTTCGCATGAGTGGCGGCGTTCGGACGTTCGGATCCCATGGTGATGCTAGCAATGGGCGGATACGACCCAACTCGAGTGTCCACACTCGAGCTCGCCCACACGAGGACGAGGGTACAGTAAGCACGGAAATAACAAGGAAAAAAAGTAGCCAGCAAGCGCACTCGTCAGATCCCGGAGCCCCGCCCCGTTCGGATCTGTGAGTGATGTGGATGAGCTCCTGGGCTCCTTTCTTCAAGAGTGCCCGAATCGTTGTCCCGAATACTTTCTCTCGCATATCCCATTCTCGTCCTGTCGTACGAAAATTACGGACCATGTCTGCGTGCGTGGGCTTCGAAGCGTACGTCACGCGGTCGACTTACTCTCCTTGTCCAGTCTTCCCTCGATCTTCTCACCCTCATTGACTGCCGCTGCCGGTATGTCCCGCGTATCGTGGGTCGGCTGGTTGATGCTTACTGAACCTCACCAGTATCACCGCTCGATGCAGTTGAAGCAGCAAAGCGACTTGCGGCGCACGCCGCGGTTGACAGGCATATTCGGGCAGAGGATAAGGTGCGTCATAACACTCCTGGCACGCAATACAACACTCAGCAAATACTCGCAGATCATAGGCATTGGTTCTGGTACGAGACATGCTGCGTTGCCGCCGAGTTCTCTCACAATCATCATTCACACGCAGGCTCCACGGTACCATACGTCGTGGAGCGAATCCTACAACAGGGGGAGATACATAACAAAGATCGCGTCTTTCTCCCGACGGGTTTCCAGTCACAACAACTCATCGTGAGTGCCGGCCTGCGCGTCGGCGACATCGGCCAGTATTCAGAACTCGATGTCACCATCGACGGTGCGGACGAGTAAGTGCAAAATGGCATCCGCGTGGCGTAGAGACAAAATAGGACACCCACAGGGTCGACGCGAACTTGAACTGCATCAAGGGCGGTGGCGCCTGCCAGTTGCGCGAAAAGGTTCTCGCCGAGGCGGCCAAGACGTTCGTCCCCCCTTGTCTCTCGCTGCGGACCCCGGTGTGAATTTCCTACAGATTCATCGTCGTCGCCGACTACCGGAAGAATTCGACCGTGTTGGGCACCAGTGTGAGTTTGACGGATGCGAATCCCACATCAAATTTGCTCACCTACCCCAAGTATACAGCTGGTGTACCCATCGAAGTTTCACCGTTCGCGCACACCTCCGTCCTGCACAGTCTACGCACGATGATTGGTTCGCCGGACGCAGCGCTTCGCATGGCGCGCGCAAAGGCAGGTCCGGTGGTTACCGACAACGGCAACTTCATCATCGACGCGCCATTCAGTGAAGCCGCTTTGAGGAATCCGCGCGAGGTTCCGTCTATGTCTTCAACTCTTGGGTCTCTACTGACATGTGGTCAGCTTCTCGTAAGCATCAAGCTGCTTACTGGGGTCGTCGAAGTCGGTATCTTTTGTAACGTTGTCAAGGCAGCATACTTTGGAAACCAGGTAAGCACTTGGGCAATTACATCGCTTGCGAGTGTTGACCGGGAATATAGGACGGAAGTGTATCAGCTAGATTTGTAAACGGCGAAACAGCGCAGATAAAGTCGGGCGATTGAGGCGACTTGTTCTTATAGTTCATCGGATGTTGATTATCTCCGGATGAAGTTTTAGTGTTTCTGATCAATAGACTAGCCACATTTCTCGAGGCATGATAGGGATGATGGTAATAAGAATTGTTGAAAGCAAGAGAGCAAATTTGACAACATCCTGGTACACAAAATGTTCATCTCAATAGTTCGGAAATCTTTGTGGCGACATCCTTGGAGGACAAGCCATCAAGTGTGACATTTCGTTCAACGCCTCGCTCTGCAGCTATGTCAGGACGTGGTGCACGGCAGGAGTGTAGCCAACAAACCAAACCGAGCAAAGGCCCGTGCCGGGGTTCCTTGAGCTTCCCGTATGAGTACAGGGAGATCTGGGTTGTGCTGTTTCAGCGTAGGATATGTGGAAACGACGAATTGTCTGTGCGTAAAAAAATAAGAAATGTTGGTTGGAGTATGCAATGGTGGCGAGCTTTACCTGACGCCTTGAGATGCATCGCCTGTCTGCGAGAAAAGAATTCTGACCTCACGTAGAGCTGGAGAGAATGCTCTGGCGAGCGACATGGTCACAAAAGAGGTGAGGCCTGTGGGGGGGAGCGAAAATGCCGTCAATCGGGCCAGCGCGGCTTTCCGAACCTCCCCCCATGGGCCAGACAGTCGTCGCGTTCACTTTTCGATCACCACAATCGCGGAATGCGCATCACCCCGCGTGTCACATTGATTATCACCAAATGTTCTTTGCATTAATGGGCCAGAGACACTCCCCCCGAGGCGGGGAAATCGCCATCCCACCCGGCGTCGGGACTCCGTGTTGTCGTCAAGTGGGATTATGTCAGCGCATTCCACGCCTCGTTTTCCTTCCAATCACTGCCTTCCTGCTGGCAACGAGGGCTGCCTTTGGTTGCACCGCTTCGAACACCAACACCAGCACCCCTACCACCGAGGCCAAGTCCGGTTTCCATGGAGGACAATCAGCAGCAGCAGCAGGATGAATGGACTCGTAGTCGCCACACACGTTTGCCTTCCTTTGCGGAGGTTCTCTCTCGCAGGACTCGTCCCCCAGTCGATCTTTTCATGTTTTAGTGCGTTCCCATCCTTCCACTCTCCTTTGATCCCCAACGCTGAACGCGAAAACAACGTCCCGCTATCTCATCTGTTCCTTCTGTCGGCTTGTCGTCATGCTCTTTGGTACCATCATAGTTTGTTCCTTCAACGGGAGGGTGCGGAAGACATCCTCGACTTCTGGCTTGATGTCCAGCAGCACGAAAACCTCTGCAGGGCTTATTTCAAGGACGTACGGAAATCTGGTCGTACGATTCGTGATGACTGGCCAGAATATTGGGAGTATGCGCGGCGGCGTGGGTCAACGTATGGCACAGTCGTCGGTCCTCAAACAGCCGCAAAACGCAGTACAGCGAGCACGACGGAGATGACCACAGAGATGCAAGAGAAGCGCGGCGCAGCCGAACGGTCGACTAGCCCAGATCCGCGACTACTCGCGTCAACCTCACCCGCAACTGCTGTCGGCTCCGACCTCGAACACGCCCTTTCCTCTCCGACCCCTGCACAGCCTCGTTCATCTACTCCCTTCTCTCTGGGTAGACGCACCCCGACCTTCTTTTCCCGCCGCGCATCTCGCGCGCCAACCATCATTCCTCGCAGTTCGCCTATCAGCCGCTCAGATCTGGTTGCGAGTGCGGAGCGTATCTATTTGCGCTACCTCTCGCCCGCGGGCACATCTCCCGGGGGTGGTGAGAGCCACGAGATCTACCTCCCGCCGGCGCTCCGTGTGCATACTTTCCCCCTAAGTAATGCCACGGGTAGCGCTGCGGACCAGGCGGCGATTGCTCAGGTCCCGGATATGTTTCATGCCCAGAAGGAATATTGTTTCCGCGCCATGGAACAAGACGCTTTCCCGCGATTTTTACGCTCCAAGGCGTTCGGGAATCTTACCCCAATGAGCGCGCTGGTGCGTCTCGTCGCGGGTCTGCTTTCCTTATGGATCGGCCTCGCAGTCGCGTTCGCATTGATATTCCTGGACGTCAAGCCCAAGTCTGTGCGGTTTTATGTGCGTATACCTCCAATCAAACTTGTCCGCCGTTTGGCTGATATCCGCCTAAAGCTCTTTCTTCCTTTCACCTTTGCCATACTTTTCATAATCTCGCATCAGTACGAACTCGACCCCTTCCTCGTCTTCCTGGGGCAGAGCGAGACAACGCCGTTCCGCACCCTGCGCATCCGTGAGCCATACGTCAAAAAGCTGCTCCTTGGTCGTGCCATTTGGGTGTCGATACTCGTGGCTCTTGCGGTAGCGGCACTCACGCTCCTTTTCTGGGCCGTTCCAGGGCACAGGCTCTAGACCCTGTCATTATCATGTATCGGGAGATGTCCGACACAAATGAGAGGGATGCGGATGATGGATAGTGACATTAATTACCATCCTCCACGTTCTGGTCTTGCTTCCCTCACGCCACACAATCCGTACCGGATACCCTTCACCGATTAGTACGATTAGTCCCCATCTTCGTCGTTTGATTATTATCCTTCTTCCCTATCTCGTCATGTCACGTCATGTTCTAGCGATTTTTCTTCTGCAGCAGCTTAGTTTAGTCACTCTGGTAGTAGTTTGTATACCGGCTCCGTTCGAACAGATCTCTCTTTGTTGAGAACCCCATGCAATATTCCATATTCAATTATCTAATATAGGCCTGCCCTAGAGTGTCTAGTTATGGTCCTTCGCTCCCACGCTGGTGCGACACATAAATTACGAGTTGTGTTGAGAACTGGCTTTCTTTGTGCGGCTGCATGGCTTATTTCCCCTGTGTTGCTCATGGCTGCTTCATTATACGCGGCCGTTCGAGTGTCATGCCATGCCGATAGAAAACGGGACGTCTTAGCACCCTATGTCTACTTTCCGGTTGGCCCTGCCAGCGCGACGGGGAGCGGGCGGGTCGGTGGTTCCTCATATCCATCCATTCCAAAAAGTACATATTTTTTTTTTTTGGTTGGCGTCAATATATTCGAAAATGGAGCGCGTCGTCGGCGATACGCCCATCGTCCGTTCCATTGTTCCATCTTCCATATCATCATATCATCGCCTTGGTTCTCGAACTGAATGTGTGTGTTTGCGATCAACGGCGAAGTTCAAAGTCGCGTACCTTGGGTTTGTTCTGTTTTCCTTTTTCTGTACGTGTCAGCAGACGCATTTCTGGCGGTGCTTGGCTGGCTGCGGCTTCCAACTGACTGACCGCTGGCGACACCGACACCACCCTGTGTCTATGCTATACTGTAGAGTATACGACAAGCGCGCTGTTACGGCTGTGTGTGATGCGCAACGAGAGAAGTCTCTTCCCCTCGCGGCCATTCTTTGCACCGGTGTATACAAGCATCCCTGTCAACGGGTGCGCGCCAGCGGGTCAGCGCACTGTCTCTGCGCGCCCACATGTGCCAAGGACCGCAGCAGGGAAGAGAGAAGACCGGGTACTGTACTACTGTACTACTGTACTTGTTACGCGTCGGAACTGCGTCCAATACCGCCACGACCATCAAGTGGACGTTCCGGCAGGCTACCAATAGCGATGTGCATGATGACACGAATGGTTTCAACGAGCGATCGCTTATATGCCCTATTCGATCCTCGGTCGCAAGCTACCATACCGACATTACGAAAAGGAGTGATTGCGCCGTCAACAGATGGCTTTTTTAAAATTTATATCTTATTTTATTTTCGTATCCTTTTGAGACCCGATGGACTATCATGATGACATGGTGACATTAATATATTGGTGTCTCTGCGACTCTTATCGGGAACCAAATGTTTTTTTTGACGGCCAGGGACAAGCTGAGGACGAGTGGAGCGTGAAGCTCGTGTTGGTTTGGTTGTGGTTGGTTTTTTTTTTTTGGTCTATTTTTTCATTTTGAGAGACAGACACTTCTAAACCGCCCCCCCCTACGCGAAAAAAAAAAGCTGTTACTGTTTCAGTAGTTTTCATAGCATTTGCACACGCCGCTGCAAAATCGATGCCATCGAACAGGGAGCGGTAGGTCCTGACATATGAAGCACGCCCCATAATTTTATTATTATTGTCGTGAGTGCCGCCACTGAGGCAACGCACAACGGATTCGGATTCTGTAAAACCTCGGAGCAAAGGCGGGCCAAAAAAATATTTCACATATCAGTTTCTCCCGATTTTGCGGGTTTTGCATCTTTTTTTTTACGATCGGTCGCCTCGAGGGAAAATCAGTATCAGTTAACTTGACTTGTTGTCCACAAAAAAAAAGTCGTCGTGTTCAGATCGTTTGGGTCCCGCAAAGCGGCGTTGCAAGGCCAATTTCCAAAGCTGATCGCATTTTTGCGAGTTACGGTAGTAATGTGAGAGTGAGAGGAGCTGAAACGGGGAAGAAGTTGCGCAATTGAGACTTGACTAGCTTGACTTGGCGAAAGGTGATGCGTATCCGAGGACAAGGAACGGTGTCCTTGTCCCGCGGCGCTGCGGAAATAATAACTCAAAAAAGCTGAAAGGAGTTGAGCCCGGGGCCCCAACTTCGCTAGTTCATCGTCGCCACTAGCACTGATTTTTGAGCACAGAAACGTCGTCATGATATGATATAATGTCATATGTCTGTAGACTACATGAGAAAATGCTTGACAGGTAAGTTATAGTTATATTAGGTAACAGGTGAGGAACGGTGTAACTCGGGCATGAGGATATAGCATTATGAACCAGTAAGTTAGAGCAAAGAGAATAGATAATAGTTATAACGTTGCCATCATAAATCGCGTTTCGGTATACAAAAGTTGGCGTGGTCACCAACATGTGAGATGAGAGACTGATACAATTAATGGAGGTGGAGAGGAGAAGGTCGAGCCGGCGGCACGCAGCCGAAAAAATTAATGTCGGAATCGCTAAGGTAGCCAGCCCTACTGCCACAGTTTTTCGCATGAGAGATCGTCTTAACGACGTCGGAGACCACGGAGTTCGCGTTGCACCTGGCCGATGTTCCGGCGGTTCCACTCGCCGACCCAGCCCTGGTCATCGGGTGCCTTGGAGCTGGAAGAGAAAATTGGCGCCGGCAGTTCGAGGAGGCGCTGCCATTGCGATGTCGAGTCCACGGATGCGCTGCGCCGGCGATGCTGATGCTGATGGCTCGTGGGTGCCGATCGCGTGCGTGAGAGCGCGGCGGCCGCGGCGGAATTGTCGGTCCGGAACACGAGCTCGGGCGGGACTTTCTCGCCCAGCGTGCGCATGACGCGCGCCATCTTGCGCCTGCGGGCCTCGGCGCAGTTCGGCTCTATCGGCGTGGTGGGCGTCGGTGGGACGTCCGCGTTGGGGGGATGGGGGTCGGAGGGCGGTGGCAGGGGCACGGAGTGGACGAGGATGAGGCGTTGGCTTTCGCGCACGAACGGGGAGTTGGCCGCGAGCATCAGCGGCACGACCGACTCTTCCGTCGAGCAGTCGGATGTGCTGAGCAGCGACTCCTTGGATGATGATGAGGAGCGGGAGAGCGACGGAAGTGGCAGGCTCTCGGAGCTGGCGCGTGGCTCCCCCAAGATCGAGCACTGGCGGTGATGGCGCTTTACGTGCGATGGCACGGCGCGCGCGTGGTGGGCGTCATCGGACCTTGATGCAGAGTGGAGCGTGGCGGGCACGGTGACTCCGCACGACTCGAGGAGAAAGGGCGTCGTCCCCAGGACGGCACCTAGCTTTCGAGAAGAACGCATGACACGTGCGCGCTGCACAGCGTCCAGTTTGTTGGTGGTTAGGGGAGGGGGGCGGGCGTGGGTACTCGTAGATGCCATAATCAATGGGAGATCTAGCCGAAAGAATATAGACAGTCGAAAGGAAATAGACAGTGTGGGGTGAAGGGCAGGAAGGGGAAGACGGCGCAGATAGCCTCAAGGGCAGGTCAATAAGTAGGGCGTGAAGTGAGGCGATGGCTTTAAGACGAGCCGAGAACAAAAAGGAGCCCCGCGTACAATAGTCGAGGTATGGGCATTGTCATGCGGTTGCCATGCATTTGCATCGCGCCCGGGCCAGACATTGTCCAAGGCCGGCCAGGCGGAGGTTCTCGGTGGTCAGCGCTCTTAGGGAGAACAATGTGCCTTGTTCTGGTTCTCCGAGGGTGGCGTCGTCACAGCGTGGCAGGGAAAGGCGATGCTCATGCTCTCCCTCGGATCTTCGCCGATCACCGGAGATGGCACAAAGTGCCGGCATACTCCGATCGCGATAACATTTATGTACGCTATATTAGTCACAATGTATCGGTGACATACACAAAATGACAAGCGCCCATCCCGTGGGCTCCACAACACATATATGTCGTGCATTCGCGGATCCGCGCGATGTCCGTAGGCATCCGCGCGCCTTTACCGCGGAAGCAGCGGAATAAACTGCTCTAGTTGTTGCCTTTGCGCGCGAAACGACTGGCGTTCCGTATCCGTTCGCCATAGAACCAAAACAGCCACGGTCTGTGTGCGCCGAAAAAAAAAATGAAAAAATGAAACGTGTAAGTGACACGTGAAGTTCATACGCACGCGGGGCATCCAATGACAATTGCTACAACCGCGAGAATGGTGTCACCCTTTCCGTAACCCAGTGCGCTGTACATCGTTGGAGCGAACAATGGGAAACCAAAGCCGGCCAATGACCGCAGGAACATAACAGCCGCAAGGGCTGTGATGATCAGAGGCGTGAGCGCGTATACCAAATAACGACGAGGGGATACCACACCAGAAGCAGCATACAGGGGAAACGAATCAATCACATATGACTGGATGCTTTGATATGACACAATTGTCCCGGCCCCAACAAGTGCAATGCCCTGTGGTTATCCCTCAACACCCACGCAAAGAATACAGCTCAGGCGACCCACCACATCAGGTACCAACCAGAAAACGTGCTCCTGCGCAGTCCAGCCAGTGATTAACAAGCCGATAGGTAAGAGAAATGTCCCAGGGACGATGTTGACTACCATACGAGAACATGAATTGTTCGGCTGTCATAGAGGCAAGTCATCAATTGAAACGCACGGAGTCTAAATTCGGGTTTTCCAACTCCTCCGTTGCGAGATTTGAGTGATAAATATATCCGATCCATGAATATTGCGTTAATTTGTGATGCGCTCGTAAGGCCGACACCAAGAGCGAGGTAGTGAAGGCCAGCAATGCCCATTCGGTCGTGATACACGTCCCGAAAGGTCGAAGGTATTGTCGTAATGAATACTGAAAAGCATAAGACGACGTGTAGTTGAGGAGATGCAGATTGCATACTATAGAGGAGGCCATATACGAATGCCATGTAGAGACCAAGGAGCTGCACGATGGGCTCGTGTATGAACAGCCTGAAGGGGCGAACAAGGGCATTACTGAATATCGCCTTCCAGCTGTCGGAGACATAAGCTTTAAAACGGATTCAGGATGAGCAGACGCACTGCCTATCCCCGGTGTCCATGGGAATGCGTATCACCACCCCAGCGGCTTTCTCTTCGTCCATAGTTTTACGTATTGCCTCCGCTTTGCGCTCAAGGAGAACGGGGGCATATGCTTACAGTGTGATATTGTCAAGTGAGTCGGATAACATTACGCAGATTATGGGATATATTCACTTTCTTTCAGAAAAAGCAAGCCAAGCCCTTGAATAGCGGCATCCACAATGGACGTTGACCAAAACTATTTTTGTCCGTGCCGGTCAAGTGTTTGTTTCTCGAGGCTGTGGCGCGGAAGAGACGCACCACCCAACGCCAGGTCGATTTCTCCGCGATCCAAGCCCCAGCGACAGGCCCAATGACAGGTCCGAGGAGGGGTGCGAGCGAATAAATAGCAATTGCCTGTCCCCGATGTTCTGCGTCGAAGAGATCACCAACCACACCTCCGCCTATCGCGAGTGGGGCTGAACCACCAAGTCCCGCTAGGAAGCGAAATACGATGAGCTCATTCTTGCTCTGCGCAAAACCACACGCCGTATTCCAGACTGGAGGAGTATAAGGGACCCGTAAGCCGTTGTTAGGAAGATATGCAGAATATATACCAAGGTACCAAAGGTTGGACATTTGTATCACGTGCGAACGTCCGTATAACTCGCTGAGCGGGGCAAGGAATAAGGGTCCAAGGGCTACGATAAGGGCAGAAGGATGAATGCAATGAGGGGGGGCTAGGTGCGATATGCAGGAACGACAGGCACCGACCATAAGCAAGGACGAACACCGAGGTGATCATAGCAAGGAGGACGGTGCTGTGGATGTTGAAGCGTTCTACGAATTGCTCCGAAGCTGGGGCAATCATCGACGAAGAGACAGGGCTGATGAAGGTGAACGCAGAGACGATGACGGTTGCTCCCCACTTCTTTCTGAAGGACCAACTACATACATGCAGCCACAATGAGACGGACACAGACGGGATGACATCAAAGCATACTTTCTCGGATTTTCAGGGTCGTTGGGACCTTCCCAGTCGACAGTGAGGACGTGATCATCACTGGTGCTGCTCGGAGACAAGAGATGGTCCCGAACTAGGGTCGAGGGGGAGGGGCCCCGGGCAGACTCATCATGAGCACGGGGTACAACTCTCTCCGCTGCTGTAGACATGCGAGAGATGAGATTGGACTCACATTATGCGGCTATCCGACAGTCCCTCTTTATGTGCTCACCTGGCCTGGTGTCACTTGTCGGTTACAAACTATGCCGGACCGACTGAACGTCCAAAAGTATTAACCCGGTCCGCCGCCGACGATGACATCCACTCAGCCCAGGGCCACTAGTGATATACAGTCGCACAAGGTGTACCTGACTGACTGACGACCTCGACCTGACGGTTCCCTCGTACAAGATATGCGACACCCAGGGCGCGGTTGCAATTCGGCCGATAGCCTGTCGCTGGCAAGAGTCACCGTGAATGTTTTGGGCGTCTGTTTACTTGTTACGTTCACGAGTGGAGATTGTCGGAGATGTCGGGCCCGGCCCTCCGTCGGCCCAAAAGAAGGTTTTCTGGATGCCACGTGACGGTCGCGCACGCGTTTGTCCTCTTGACCCGACCGACGCCCGAACCCGCGACCCCGAGCATGTCGACCAGGAGCATCGCACTATCCCCATCACGGCCCCCACCACCTGTCCGTGCTATAACGTCGACGCTATCAGCTCGTGCAGCGCCACCGGTGCCACCAGCCTCCCAGACCTATGAACCACTCGCCCGCGCTGTCCTTCGTCGTCGTCTCCTCTATGAGATCCTCCCACCATCTGTTTTGCCTGTATGGGCATCTGCCACTTTCTGGAATACGTGGAATGCTGGCGGGATGTCTGCGTCGAGTGCTCTGAACACACTCATTATGCCCATTATGCCCAGCACACTCCTTGTAACCACCGTTGTGTGGACATTCGGCGTATTGCCCGTCATTGTGCTTCGAAAATCGCTGCTTACAGGTGAGTCGATCAACTATGATCTTTCGATCCCGTCTTATCTTCTGCAGCTACTTCCACACCCTCCTCCTCTCCTTCGCAACGCGTCAGAGTCGCGTTTTCCAAACCACGCACCCTTCGAGCACTCTCAGTGTACATTCTCGCAAGCATTCTCATTTCAGCGTCTCATATCCTATCTGTCCGCGTTTTCGAAAGTACTTCCCGTGGTGGTGATTACTTTGGAGTCTTCGTCAAATCGAGGTACTTTCTCTTCATGCCGGGATCCTCCAAGTATTCACCTCCACCTTCTAGGAAACACCCTTATCATCTAAGTGGACGGTTTTTGTTCTTCCTCATGGCTCAGGTTACATCAGCTGTAGCCTTTCACTTCAGGAGTATTTTACTTGACCGTACGGTTGTTCGTTGGACGCGTGAAGAGGTATGTCCTTGTTCAAAATGTCCACGAAGATCATGCTCAGCTCACTTGAACAGAGCCCAAAACCTGTCCCTATGATCAGCCATTTCCGCCGTGTCCTAAACATTGGCGTCGCCACTTCGGCGTTTACAGCCGCCACTTTTGCAGTATACTTTCTCGCCTTTGGTCTCATGCGCGCGGTGGCACTCCCTATGCTGTTCCAAATTCCATTGCTTTCCCATCTACTTCGTCCTTTCCTTGGTCACTTCATACGCGGACGATGGGGCCTCGTGCTCTTCTGGCGGAATCGTGCACTTGTTTGGCATAGCTTCTTACTAGCTCTAACCACGATTGGGGGATGGGAATTTGCAGAAACTCTATTCGACGAGAAAGTACAAGAGGTGCGTGTGGTTCTCTACGACGGGTGACGATTCATCAATATCTACATTATCTAGCCATTGGCTGTGACAACCCACGCCGTTGATCCTCTGCTCACCCTTATTTCTGGTATCACAAACAATGATCCATACTACGTGCATTTCAGTTATATAGAACTTCGTGGCCTCGCAGAGGATGACGGTGCCGCTGCTAGTGCTCGTCGAACGACGATGTTCGGTGACCAGAAATACAGTCCTACGCTGTGGGCGACGCTCGTTCGCACGGCCTTGCTCACTCTGGGAAAGGATTACCAAGTGGTCCTTCGGCGCGGAGTGCCACCACCCGCTCCAGGTTTGACCATCTTCCGTCTACTTTGACCCGTGGGCTAGGCTGATTATTCGCTAGCTGCTCCGGCACCGCAGCCGAAGGCCCGAGGTCCGGTTGCGCCAGCCACTCCCCTCATTCGTAAACCGGTCTTCAGGAACACACCGAGCTCGCCCTTGCATTCGGTCGTCGAGTCGTTGGCTGCCGATGGGACCGTCACACAAGCAGTCACAAATTCTCTTGACTCTACTGTGGCCCACCTACCTGATCTCTTCAAGTCGGCCGGGCCCTCTGACCCTGTGGCCGCTGTGCAAAAGACCGTTGCGACGGTCAAGGCAGCGAAGCCCACGCTGCTTGACAAATTTCGGATACCGAGTGGTCTTATTCCGCCGAAGATACAGGCAGCCACGAGGGAGGTGGCACAATGGTGGTCGCGACCTCGTGCAAGTCGTCTCGCTGATAGTGTTGCGCCCAATCGTGAGACCGACATCCTTATCGCCGAAGGTGAAGAGCTTGTCCCTTAACATCGCATCGGGCCTACTGACACATCTCAGTGCTGTCGAGGCTGGTGTGCGTGTCATTGACCGAAGATCGTTATGGTGTCGTCCAGCGCGATATTCCACGCATCCTCGAGGCGCTACTCGCCTTCCTTACCGCCCTTGAGGACGCACAGAAAGAGATTGTATCGTCCGATGACGCAGGAGATGCCGCTCGAGCTGTTGATGTGTATAGGGGACCTGCTGATGGTGCGTTGATTCCTTCATCACGTGAGATTTGTCGTTAATGCATATATCTAGCGATGAAAGAGGCTATCGTGCGGATTGTACAGACCTTCGGACCTCGATTAACCGCCTTCCGGTTTCCACACCATATCGCGCAAAAATTGCAAGGATTTGCCGACTATTACTAGGCGTTCCAAGATACGCTCTTCCCGCTGAACTAGAGGCATTGCGGCTCTTTCGACATTCCTGAGGTATCCATAGGCAGTTATCTATTATGCTCTTTGAATCCATCTCGTTGAGAGCGTTGCCTGCCTACCCGTCGTGATGTACCCTTCGAAGTAATCCTCGCTCGCATAGTCTAATCTTGGGCTGTTAGCCAGGCTAGGACGATGTTTCAGAGAGATAAATGAATTGTGCTCACCCTACTTCTCGCCCTACGAAGGTTAACGAAGGGTACGCGAAAGCTTCTTGCCTCCAAACTCGGCCCGCTCCTCTAAGTCATTCTTGAGTTCAGGTGCGTTGCTGGTTTCAGAAACTTTGAGTGATAAGAACGCATAAGAAAGCAATCCTGCGCGTGAGTCAGCTAGTCAGCTAACAATGAAAGAAGCTTTATGAAGTCTAAATGCTCCAAGGGTCGGGTCGATCGTCCCTTATTACGACCACGGGCATTGCCGTGCATAAAGCTGGATGACACGAAGTCTATCCGGGACATGTACAGTACTGACATCTCCGTGAACACAGGGGTCGGTCCTCGGGCAGTCCTCGGTCATGCAATGCATGTCAATCTCGTGGGAATGATCTTCAACCTCGGGCATCGTTGAACGTACCTCCTACCGCTGCCTTGGCTCGGGCACGATAATTTTCGGTCGACTCATGTCGGTACCTACTTTCCAGCTTCTAGCATTCGCATTCGGTTTCTCCCCGGTTTGGTGGCGTGCAGTTCTACAAATAAACCAGGCTGAACATTTTTGAGACCAGCTTCTCCCATCCCGTCTCAGTCTGTTGCGTCGATGGTTGTGTCTGTAACCTCTGTGATCGCTCCACGGTTAGAACCTGCGAAGGAATCTCGACAAAATAAGAATGTGGAGGATGATGGCCAACATGGCACAAATGTTGAACTGGCCAAGCCGACCCCATCACCCCTACCAGCACCCGAAAGCGAGGCGGATTCAAACATTGTCACTTGGGACGGTCCAAACGATCCGACAAACCCGCGCAACTGGTCCCGGAAGTATAAGTGGTTTATCACCTTATTGATCTCTCTCAACAATCTCAGCGCGTACGCCCAAAGCTTCCTCACATTCATTAAATTCCTCTGCAGTGCGATCCTTACTCATCGTCATATTCTGGTAGGACATACTCGTCATCGTCACCATCAGCGACCGCCCCCTTCATCCAACGTGCATTTCATTCGTCGAGAGAGGTCTCCTACCTTGTCACGAGCACCTTTCTTTTAGGCTATGCGATCGGGCCGATATTCTGGGGCCCGGGCTCGGAGATGTTCGGTCGGAGAGCAGTCCTCATTCCGGCGCTCGCTGCGTACACCCTGTTCCATCTGGGCCAGACCTTGGCTCAAAATATGACCACGTTTCTCGTGACCCGCTTTCTGTCTGGATTCTTCGCATGCGCCCCACTGAACAATTCTGGTGCGGTCATGGCTGATATATGGGACGCTGCGGCACGCGGGACTCCTAGCAGTCTACTCTTCACATGTATTTTCCTTGGCCCCACGCTCGGGCCTGTCGTGGCCGGCTTGTACGTTTCCCCCTTCGCAAGTTTTGGCCCACTATTGCGTTTTTGATCATCCTCGTCCCCCCTAGTGTTGTTTCTAGCGATGCCGGCTGGCGGTGGGTCTTCTGGGTTGAAATGATATTTGCTGGCTTCTGTACGATTGCATCGTTCGCCTTCATGCCGGAGACTTATGGGCCGTGCATCCTGCAGTGGAAGGCAAGGATGTATATAACTCTATGTCTGATCGATGCGCTGACATCTGCAATTAGGCTGCGCGCTTGAGAAGAGCGGACCCGGTGAAGAATAAAGCCCTTCGCGCAAAGGGCGAAGTGAAATGGGCCGTGGATGTCGTCCTGGAGCACACCCTTTATCGCCCTTTCAAGATGCTTGCGCAGGAGCCTATTTTAGTTCTCGTCACGCTCTACACGTCCGTTGTCTATGCCCTGCTCTACTCGTGTAGGTCTTGGCATTCCGCAGTTGTATTGCAATTCGATTCACGCCTGAAATTTTTTGAATTCGTCAGTGCTGAAGGCGGTACCCGTCATCTTCATCGTCAATCGTGGATTTTCCATCAGCCAAAATGGACTTATTTTCATTGGCCTTGGCATTGGGACGACGATCGGGGCCGTATCCAACCTTCTGATCTTGGGGGATAGATACGAGAGGCTTATGAAGGAATGGCGTGGCTTTCCTCCGCCCGAGCAGCGCTTGTATGGTGCCACCATCGGAGGGCCATTACTCGTCGTCAGTTGCCTCTGGCTGGGATGGACCGGCGCGTACAGCGCCGTGTGGTGGTATGTTCCCGCGCTTAGCACGATCGGGCTTGGTGCCTCGATCACTCTTATTTACATTTCCTTCCTGGTAATGTCCATGCATGGCCACTGCTTGCATGTGCTGATGCTGATATCAACCTGTATTTCCAGACCTACCTAGTGGACACATACCGGTGAGTTGCTGTGTGCAACGTTTGACTGTGTCGTCGCTGAGTCCCGTGCACGCGTAGAGAGTTTTCCGCGTCTGCGTTCGCTGCCAACGGCATGGTTCGGTCTGCTTTGGCATCCGCTTTCCCTCTGTTCACGACGCAAATGTTTATCAACGTAAGTTTCGATGATCCATCCCCCCCTTCGTGCTGACGCCCTAACGCACGTAGATGGGCGCACAATGGGCCTCATCCGTCATCGGCATCGTTGCGGCACTCCTCGCACCTATCCCCTTTCTCTTTTTAAAGTATGGAGCACGTATACGCGAACGCAGTCGGTTTGCACCTTGCAATGTGAGTCCCCCCCCCTCCCCCGCGCCCCGGCGTCTGCCACCCGGGCCGTACTCATCCAAGTGTTTCCTTTGCTGGATAGGATATCGAGATCGCCAAAGAGCTCGCGGCGGCGGCTACGAAGAAGGCAGAGCGCGAGAAAGAACTTGTCTAGAAACGACGCCTACGACTTTCAAAAGGAACTGGCTGGAATACACATCACGATTACGACGCAGTTTTTCCTACTCGACTGTGACATTCATTATTGATCATTTGCTCTTTTATAAACACAATTGATAGTCACCGGAATGTGCACATGGCATTGAACCGAACCTGTTACTTTTACGCGATCACTCGGAAAGATGATGAACTGGAAGCGCGTAGTATAATGCGGAGCCTCTGACTTCTTCTGGGGCCTTCTCATCACATATCGGTCCTCTGACCAACGATTCAATGATACGCGATTTCGGGCTGCGCACCAGTAACTGGATCAGAGGACCGACGATAGAAGATAAGATATATCGTTCAACTGATTTGCGTGTATCTTACGCCCGAATGAGGACTGTCCGACTGTGGTCATTCCAGCGATTCTATGTATGATGGGGCCTAACTAGTAGAATCACGTGAAATAAAGAGTAGTTGGACTGTAGTACTGAACCTCGAAAGGCTATGGGAATAATAGTGCCAAAATTTGTTCTAGGTAGTGTAATGTAAATTTGTTTTGCAGGATGCGAGGAGGTGAGGAGGTGAGGTGAGGTGGAATTAAAGCGCGTGCGATATTACATGATATCGACGATCTCGGGCTCTCGGACCCGGACCCGGACCCTCGAGATCCGAGGCGGTCCTGCCGGGCCGATCGATGTGGGGGTCAGAATCTGGGGCCTGCACAGGGTTTTGACGCGCCGGGTGCACCGTGACAGGGGAGTATGCGCGCAGTCCCCGATGCTCTGACCCTTCATTCAGAAGTCGTGTAACGCACCGGCAGTATCCGGCCTTACGATTTCCTCGCTTTAACTCCACCTAGTGAATTAGAGAGCACAAGCAAGACCGTTGCCGTGCTTTCCATCCAACGATACTAACCCTCACCGGCCTCACCCCCGGTTCGGACACACCCCCTTCTCGGACAAGTCACACGTAGTCACAGGCTCATTTTGAAACTCCGCTCAGTGGCCTAAAGCGCGTTGATACAGGAAGCAGCGATAAGATAAGATAAATGCCAGAAGATCGCGACCTTACTACTTTTGTCGCACAATAGTAGGACTCCGACACGGCATCGGTCGGCAGGTGTGACAAACCGACTTTTTTTGTTCTCGCTACTCAGTGCATTTCCCATCAAAAAAATGCTTGCTATTCATGCAAGCTACAAGATGGCATGCATGAAGTTTCATAGTGGTTGAGTGAAAAATGGGTGAGATATGGGTGACTGTCCGAAAAGGGGGTGTGTCCGAACAGGGGTGAGGGTTAGTATCACCCACTACCACATTCACAATTTCAAGGGACCCTTCTGTAGACCTCGACGCGTGTACTCTCTGTCAGTCTCTGACCATCCCGACCTGGCTAGGCTGAGGACGAACTTACAAGGATCTTCGCCTCTGTTTTCGTACTTGCGGATGCACCCATACTGACGGAAGCGTTCCACAGTAGTAGTCCAGTCAATGCGCAGGTCCACGGGATTGCTGCAGTCCCCATGGTGTGTGCTTCTTGACTTATCCCTAAGTTACGTTCGCGTCGGTGTCCTATTCGCATATGTCCCACGGACCGGTCAAGGAAACACCCGTTTCTCTACGTTCTGACACCGGTACGCCCCCATAATATGACAGCCTCCCTACCATGTCGATGAAATGGAAGTCAAACGTGACATTGGTAGAGATACTATAGTCCAGTGTGTCGGTGAAAAGGCGTTTACCTGAAACAGGCACGGGCCAAATGTAAGGCTGAGAATGGTATCTGGGTATTCCGGGAAACCTCGCAGGCGGGCCCCGGGTGATCATTAGGCTGCAACTTCCATAGCAAGGAAAATGAAATAAGCGGTGGTGCACGCTCGCAACGTGTGTCAATGTGCCGAAGTGATCAAGTGAAGGTACTTCAATTGTGAACTGACTCATCATAGGACGACTCTGAGGTTTGACAACAGAGCAGCTGGCGACTCTGGCATAGCGACAGTTTACAATGGACAATGGGTGCCCCCATGCTCGACACGGCAGGAATTTGCATGTTAGCTATCCTGTCCCTGAATCATGTCAATTGCCTCTGCCGATATCACCAACTGCCATCGTGGGTGAACTACCCAATTAATATAACTCCTTTGGTAACTTTTGGCCCTTACTCGGCTTCCCGTACAGCGGTGGCATAATAACCACCGGCTTGTGCCAGTGCGCGAAGCACCCGCGCGTGATCATTAGATCATATGTCCAGAACTTTGGGGACTCCGCTCACATTGCGCCATATACCAATTGGGCAGCACGCAATTGGCTAAAGTGAACCCTGCAAGCACGTTGTCTGCTGTGGCGGGTGTAGGGAGTCACTGCAAGAGTAACAGTACTGGTGGGAAAATGGAAATACACAATATCATCTCATCGACCAATTATCTGGTAAAATAGGCATACAGTACCTTTGTGTCGTGGATAATCGACCTGCCTTATGAAGTACATGGCTCGATGCTGCACACGTGGGTGCAGCGCGCACAAGGCGTGATACGCGTGATATTTGATATCAAAGGATGTGTCATCGATTCAGCGATGTCCTAAGCTTGCCTGGCTTCGAAGACGAAGAGGAGAGGGGACACGAGCGGAGCAAGGGCTTGGAGGGCACGTCAGAAAGCGCAACAATTTTGTTTCCATCGTCTTGGCATGTCATATTATGTCGCATATTGTGGCGATAGTGGGAACCGCGATCAATGAAGAATATTTCAAGTTGATTGTGGGAACTCCGAAAACATTCGCTGTCAAAGCGTGACAGCTTTCCCGGTGCCGTCACCGCGTCACCTGTCAATCAGTACTATCAGTGCCTAACATGTGCAGGCGAGACCGCATATAATTGCAACGTTTATCGACGCGCTGCCGTGAGTTCCCTTTCTGTCGTCCTTGAGGTGACATAGTGCATACCATGGCAGAACCCTCCAGTATCGAGAACTCGCCAGGCGCCCAGACGGGCCAGCCCGAAGGATCAGGGCGCCCATCTGCGGAGAAGGGTTCGTTCTTCACTCTGCTCGTCCTGAGAAGCAGCCCAGCTTACCCTGATGACTCAAGACAACACCCAGGGCTCTCAGCCAGCAGCTGCCACCGTGCCAGAAACGGGGCCAGAATCCACCGACAGCAAGACTGCTCCTGCTGCTACAACTGCTGTTGCCACTGATGGTACGATGCCAATCTCTGTCACTTCCAGGCGGGCTAGAGAACCCCCCCCCCCTCCCCCAACTGATACCCTATCCGTTGCAGAGAAAGACAAGCAGCATGCAGAGGGCGCAACCACAACCTCCCAAACCGAGGACGCTGCCAAGGCCACACCGCCAGCGTACGAGCCACCTACTTCTGACTCAACCGCCGCCAGCCCGCCTGCAGACCAAGCCATAACCAATGTGACCACTGCGACGGGCGCTGCCGCCAACGGTGCTCCTGCGACTCAGGACCCGGGTCCAAGTCCCGATCCCGAGAAACAGCCGATAGGAGGACCAGTTGACCCTGGCACTGATGAGCCAGATCCGGTGTTGGAGGAGATTGCGGAGGAGACGCGCAGAAGGACCTTGATAGTACACCTCCGCCTTGCCAAATTCTTCAACTGGCTCCTCCTCTTGGCCTTTGTTATCCTCCCCGGTACGTTCAGCAAAGAAAATGAAGCCGTTTCAACTAAACCCTTGTACGTCCCCTCGTCCTTTCTCTTTGATTTTGCGCTCCTCATTCACCATGTGATATCTTCCCGTCCTTTCCCTTGCAATCGTTGGCTGCTGGCCGTTGCTCCGATGTCTGACCATCGACCAACAGATTCGCGGCTGTCTATGTCTGTACCATCCTCAATGCCTGCGCGATTAGTTGGCTCTGGTATCAGAGGAGGGGTGACCCCGAATTCCTGTACCTCAACCTTTTCTTACCGGGGCTGACCAACTCCGTCTCCGGGTTGATCACGACGCTCGTGAACCTCTGGGCTGTACGGAAAGGCCACCTTGGCGCAGCCACCACAACCACTATCGTTGTCACGTGTCTGGCCACTGCTATCTATGGCGTAGCCTGCGTGAATTTCCGCTCGAGGCATTTAAGCGCCCAGCAGGCCCGTCTCAATCGTGGAATTTACGTCTGAGGCAGTCGCTCCGGCCTTTTGTTGGGACTTGTTGATCTGTAACGTACGATTTATCAAACGCCGTTTACCCCCGACCTACACGACTAGTCAGTTACGAACCTCATTCATGGGCAATCACGGAAGACGGGCACCCTGATTTTGCCACACCACTACGATAGGTACAGGGGACCGTAAGATCGTTACCGAGAAAGGTCATATTTTCAGTGTAGTTTGAATGTTTGATCGAGATGCCATGATACCATATAAAGTAATCGGAGTGATCGCTCTTTGCTCGCTCATGACGCAGGCAGAAACGCCGAATCTCTCCGTGGCCACTCGCGACACCAGTCATTCAGGTTCGAGGGTAACAGTCTTGACTCGATTGTTACAGATCGTTTCTTCGGCTCCTGGTTGAATATCCAGGTTGCTGGCTCGCTCCAGTAGTACCCACAATCGTTTAACTGATGCCAAGGTGCCAGTGCCAGTGCGTATGCGTAACAGTGTTCCAGACATTCTTCACTAGGAAATGCCATGAAAATCATCGTGGGTGTCATTGCGCTTCTCGAAGGGAGACCCAGGTCGTACAGACTGTTGTGCGTACCTTACCCTCTCCGTGCTCGGTTCGATTCTGTATAAGATTCTCTTCCTATTGGGGTGCTCCTTTTTGTGAGGTATGTGTAGCCACAGTACTATGACAGTGGCTCACCCAGGCACCGCGCAATGGGAAGGGATGAACACGAAATGGCGTTTCGAACGACAGCTGCTCAAGTGATGCGGGGATTTCACTTGCATGTCGTGGCGCGAAACTCATCGCTACTCCTACTCTGGGCAATGTGAACTTACAGTAATGGCCCCCCGCTGCCAGTGGCTATGTATGAACTCGTTAATTCGTAGTTTCAGTGGGAAGAATCGAGTTGGTATCTTGGTTATCCTTTGCGGCGCTGCTCTCCTCCTCTTGGGATCCATATAGCGATATCATCTTCCAGCTCAGAACACAAGCATCGCTTTTTTCTCGGATTTCGGAGATGGCGCCGGCTCTCCTAATCATATCCTGTGCCCGCGCAATTCTGGAACGAGCTCACCTTCGTCTTCGGGCATTTTAAGGTAGGCACAGCCGGCCCTCCTTAAAAGTTTGGCTCTCATTTTCAATTCCTTCTCGTGGCGATCTAAATAACTTTATCTTTCTGTTTCTGTGACCCTCGTCAACCTTCTTATCCAATGCGTGTGCCATTTCTTCTCATGGGGTCGGTTTTTCATTTTCGTCATGTTTCCCTTGGAAATCAGACTATGGAAGGGCTGATGTTTGATGACACTCTGTCATTGGTCCGGCTTGCGTGCCAGCGCTTCTTCTGTCATCGTCTATTCCAAGGTCTATTCCCAAACTAACATATCTGCGACCGCGATAGTCTGGGTTTTATTACGCCTCTCTACATCTCGGTTCTCTGGTGCGTGTCTTCGTTGTGAACGTGTACCGTCATATAATTAAAACGTGTACCCAAATACGTTTGTACATTTTACATTTTGAACCCTTTCGGTCAAGGCTACCACTCTTGCCGGCAGCGAAAAATTGTGGTGATGTAGGCGTTTTCCAGGTTTTCCAGTGAATGAATCAATGCCAAGATGACCAGTAAATGTACAGCGAAATTCAAGGCCACCGCAGCACTTGATATCAAAGGCCATGCCAGTGACAGGTCTGGTTTTGATGTCGTCACTGCACGGGGTGGCTGTTGGCACTCCAGTCTTTCAGCTCAGTTCAGGGGTCTTGCCGGCCGCCGGCCGACGCCGAAATTCACGGGCATGGCCACGATCAGTTTCCCGGGCCATTAATATTCTGTTGCAATCAAGATTCCTGCCCGTCTACTGTTACATCGGCCCTTTTCACCTTTTAGTGCTATATGCCGCAAAACCGGGCTCTGCGACGAAATGCGCGCTCTACTGGTTCAGCATGCTACGTAGCACTGGCACGCTTCCCAACCCACGGTTGTGTACCTCTGCGCTTGCGCCCGCGGCTCACAATCAATCACTTGATTCTCGGCGTCTAGGGATTTCAATCCGCGTGAAAAACGCACTACTTTGTGACGTCGCCTCGATCGCGCACCAGATGCTGAATGGTGGATGGAGAGATTCGGGCGGCCCCGCCTGGCCATCTATGGACCCACCACGTAGACGACTGCTCTCTGCCACGACATTGCCAAGTGAGGGAACGCGGTGGGCGCCAGAGTGCCAGCATCAAAGAAACTCGCGGGCGCCAAGTTTCATGTCATGTGCGGGTGAGGGAGACGTGGCGGGGATGAAAAGCGGCGCGAACCTTTGTGCCGGAACGCTGGCGGAGTGTGTCATGTTTACGTTCATCCTCTCGAAGTGTCCCCCGCCAATCTCAACCACCCAATGGTCCTCAGGATGGAGGGTCTCCAGGAAGGACTCTCGTGGATTTGCCTTTTGCTCTCCCAACGTTCAATGTCCAGCTTACCGTATTGGGGCGTGTAATCGAAGAATTGTTCATTTTGGTGGGTTTGTTGGCGAGAATTTCATAATTCTCTGTTGGGCTTAGCCCTAGCGCCCCGCCAAAAGCTTCGCAGAGGGAATTCCGAACGAAAAGCGGCCGCTCCCGAAAAGGTTACGACCTTCCCAGGTGAGGAGAAGGAGAAGGGGGTGTGCATATATTGTGTTACCTTGCCGCCCATGGCTCGAAGGCTCTCGAACGTCTTTCTGGTCCAGCCCTTGGCTGTGCGCATACCATGGCATCTTCCTGGCGCACATATTCCCCGAACTTGCCATCCACGGATGTCGAGTCCTCAGAACTGGACACGCCACCCGTCACGAGGGTTTCGCTCCACAAAGATCATCGCGATCTCTCGCACAACACGCATAGAACTCCGTCTGAATTGGTGAAACCAGACCCAAAGCTCGCCTGTACAGAAGTGCCACCGGTGCATGGCCGCGTGGGGTCTGATTCATCCGCAAATCGTGTCGTACCACTCACTTCGACTGATGGATACCCTACAACGATCACCGGCAAGGCTGCACCCGTCGTTGTATCTGCAACGTCAATCCGTGTCAAGTTTCGGGAGGACGTGTCACCTACTCTCCCTTTGGTGAGTCTCGACAAACAACCCACATAGAGCGCAATCGTAACCTTACTCGTCAAGGACGTACCGGACTCCCCTGGCGTACGTCCCAGCTTCCAATGGCCACTTTTTAGGAGCGCCCGAAGTAACCCGCGGACTCGCACGGTCCACAGAACCACTTGCAACGCAAGGTAAGCCTCAAGTTACTTCTGCGGACCCTTTGGCACTTCCTTTACCTGTTTTTGGTGTCCAGAGTTGTCGTCCATGTCCGACTCTTTAACTTGTGACCCCGATTCCTCCTCGCAACGTATCACCACCTCAGAGCGCGCCGACAACTCGATTAGGTCAACCTCCCCCAAATACAAACACGTTGTCGGACATTCGTCGTCGTTGCTGGGCGTGGGGGATGCAACAGCACCGAGTGCAGAGTCTCGTGAGTGCATAGGCACCAGTCCAGAGTCGAGTTCTCCACCTGAGCGACACGTGCTCACGTCTGCTCCTGCTGCAATCTCTCAGGGGGTCGCCCCGGTCCCTCCAATATCAGGAGCGAGCGATGTGACTCCGCCAGCCCTACCTATATCGACAGAATCCCGCCCGATCTCAACCACAGGAACCAGCAGCCCCAGATCACCTAGCATACTCACTTCGGTGCCTGTGATGGGCAGTTTGACTCTGGCACCAAATCCAGACGTCGAGCGCAGCAGATCATCGAGGCAGACCCCAAGGAGAACAAAATCGGTTGGAAGTGGCAGTATTGCGCAAACTAAGTACACGGACATGGTGTTCGAGAACGTTCCGCTGTTCGATAACGTCCTTGCGACCTTCTTCACTTGGCTCGTCCTCGCAGGCTTCATTGTCCTTCCCAATACATTCACCACTCTCGAAGCGATTGGGGATACGGCCAATGCCAATGTGGGCACAGTTGGGAAGGTGTTGCGTGCTGCGCGGAATCTCCCCTTGTGTGTCCTTTTCTTCCCACTTGTCCCCTCTTCTGGCCTTTTTTTGGTTATTGAGGAACATTCTGCTAACGTACGTGGTTCATTCACCAGATTGTATATTGGCTACGGCTGCTGCGGTGTGGGCGGTATTGGGATGTGCGTCCTCTGGTGGCGTTGGTCGCACAACTATGTATGGCTGCTCGGCAGCATTTTCATCCCAGGGATGATGAGTGGCGTCTCCGGGGTGATTTCCACCTTGGCGGGCATCTATGGCACGCAAAACGGATCGTACAGCACCACAAGCATCGTGACACTCACCGTTACGGGGGGATGCATGGTTGTTTGCGGTGCTCTCAGCCTACTATATATGTTCTGGAAACTGCGCGTCGTCAAGGTTGACCATGATCGTAGGACAAAGGAATACGAAACCCGTGACGTTGGTGATGAAATTGGAGAGAAGTAGTGGGTAAAGTAGACAGCTCACGCGGGGATGGTCTTTTTGGGGATGGGATATTGGTTTTCGTATACGGTATTGCTGGACATTACTGCAGCATACTATACGTTAATATTACCCGCTCGGATTGTGAAGTGAGATGGAAAGCAGTGGGGATTCGAAGACTGTCTGTAGGGGTAGCGGTTCTACATCCTGCCTGGGACCTCGTTCTTGCTCCCCGGGGCTCGATGGCTGAATTGCATGTCTTACTTGCTCCACCAAGGGATCGAGATAACACCTTTATTACGATTCAAGGTTTTGACCAAGCTAAGCTGTGGCTGCCCTTGCGTAGTTTTCGCGCAGTGCCGAACGAACCGGGGCCGAGTCACGGATGCAGTCGTCGACGTCGAAGGCAGTCCCCGGTTTCCGTGCCTGTCCCCGATGACTATCTCGTCTCGACCGTCTGAACAGATGGACTGTCAAAAGAATAAGTGAACCGGATCTTTGTCACTTAGCGATTCCGTGTCCGGGACTTCCATCTAAATCCAACACAAGTAGTACTGTCCACCACGTACGGCACCTTCACATCTGCACGACCTACCGGTGATCTTCCCTGCCCTCAGAACATACGGCGTTTGCGACGCCCATCTTGATCAGGTCCAAATTTCCCATACACAGACGAATTATCGGATCCCGGACATTCTGCCAGTGTTGACCTTTTCTTTTTTGCGAACGCCCTCGGATGCGCCGGCGGTGGCGCCAATCCGAACTCGAGTTTCGAGTTTGATGTCCCTTGTCTGCAGCCGACACACTCCAGTAATCATAATCATCATGAATGGAGTGCTTCATTAGTGCTCCCGTGTGACCAAGTGCCCCTGTCCCAGCCGCAAAACAAAATACGAGCCAGCGGGCCGGACAATGACTCCCACGCCGCAGCTCGATCTGATTTCTTTCCATCAGACCAACCGAGACACGACACCCCATCCACGAACACCATGCTCCCACACACAATAAGAGTCGACTGCACAAGTACTGCACATGGCGCGATGTCAGTCCCGCAGGGTGAGATCACGTCTAACACGCGAAGTGCCTTTCGCCACTTACCTCTGATTCGACCCAACCGCGAACTTTGCTATAGTTAGCGCGACCACCCACCAACAGGCGCTAACTTTCATCCTGTTGCAACTCCGAATCCAGCTCCCCAACTCGAATCCGAGAAGCTCGACGAACTGGCGATCATAGTTACAACAAAGGAAGTCTGCCAGAGTGTGGAACAAGTGCGAGCAATCCGTCAGCAACCGAAGATGCCGCGCAAGGGCCCCCATAGGACACAACACTGACACAACTGCCCCACCAAAATACACTGGTAATGCAGGCCAATGCGAATCCCCGCTTGTACGTCCCTTCCATTCTTCGCCTTTTATTTTCTGCTTCAACTTCGAGAATAATGTTATATTGTCCTCAATTCAACGTCTACTTCTGCTATTTCTCCAACGGGGGCGCGATCTGCTTGTTCCGGCATCTCACGGTGTATGCTTGGGGTGGTTGTTCACCAACTCCACCACGAGACCTCTCAATGCATTCTCTCTAAACTGGCTACGACGTTCTTGAACGTCTAGTGCACAGAGCAGCATATATGACACGTCAAGCATGGCACCATCCTCATGCACCAGGTATCAGTGAGCAAGTGCGACAGGCAGCTTATGCAGACTGTTTGGAATTCGTTCGAGAATTCGTTGACCTGTATCCCTGGTCTCTCCTGTATGTTAAGAATGGTCACGCTTCCTGCCTCCCGCCTCCCTACGTGACCCACTTACTATCATGACCCTGAAACGATCACAGGGAGACAGCCACTCTTTGATTTTGCCCACATCACTACGATAGGTAAAGGGTACAATGGGCATCACTCACAAAAGGTATTTTTGATGGGATCACGATATGATGTTCGATTTGTTGGGTCATAACACCATATAAAGCAACTCCTCTTTCGGTTATCTCCCTGCAGAGACACTGGCCGAACGTGCTCTGGCGGTCGTTCAAATGACTCGTATATACACGTTCTCGATTTCCCAAGACATCTCAATCTCCCATTAAGGCTGATGCTCAGGGTTCTTGGAACCATGTCTGCTGTCTCATCTTGTTCGCCAGCTTGAGACCACGTTGCAATCAAAAACTGAAGAATTCGGATTCTATCTTGGCAAGAATTTCATAATCCTCTGTTTGGACTATCCCTGCGCCGCAAGAAAGTTCCCTTGGAACGCCGAAATGAAAAGCAGCAGGTCCAGAAGACCTTACGCCCTTCCCAAGCAGACAAACGGAGGAAGATGGAAGAGCATATATTGAGAGCATCATTTCACTGCCCATGGTGCGAAGATCCCCAAACATCTATCGGATTCAGCTTGCAGTGACGTGCGCTTATCATGGCATCCTCCTGGCTCAGCTATTCCCCAGACTCGCCACCCACCGGGCATGTCAAGCCATCAAGGGCTTCGGTCTTGACATCACATGGCCGGAACAGCGATGCAACGTCCTCTGACTACTCCAATCTTCCGCACAATTTGCGACCAGCACCGTCTGAATTACCGAGGCCAGACGCAAGGCTTCCGTATATGAAAACGCCATCGGCGCATGGATGCGCAGGGCCTGATTCAGTTGCATACTGCGTCGTACCCTTCCCTTCGACCAACGCCTCCCCACCAGAGACCACTGGCAAGGCTGCACCCATCGTTGTATCTGCGACATCGATACGTGTCAAGTTTCGAGAAGCCGAGCCACCTACCATCCCCTCTGAAGGCCTCGACAAGCAATCCACACATGGCACAACTGCGACCTTGCAAGTTAACGATGGTCTCCCGGCGGCCCCTGGTGCCCATGTGGACACCCACATCTCAACTGCTATATACCCCTCTCCAGAAGTGGCCAAAGCAACCCCCGGGCATCCGCGATCTACGGAGCCGCTGCTCAGGGAAGGTAAACCTCAACCTACCTCTGCTCTCCCTTCGGCGGCTCACTCTCCTGTTTCTCAACACCCAGAATTGCATACTGTGGCTAGCTCTTTACCTTATGACACCGACTCGTCCACGCGACAGGTTCCCACGTCCAAGCTCGCCGACAAGGGAGCGGCCCCTATGATCACGTCCACCACCTCAGCCATACACAAACAGGTTATGGGAACCACTCATCCTCGTTACCGGGCGTGGGGGATACAAAGGTGTGGGCCGTGAACTCCTCTGAACGCGTGGACACCAGTACAAAGTCGAACTTGCTGCTCCAACAACATATGCTCGCATCCGCTCCTACCACAAACTCTCAAGTAGCTGCCTCGATATCTTCCGCAACCACTACGGCACAGTCCCCGCAATTGACCTACGCCAATCTGAACTCGCCAGGCATTTCGCAGGTCGTAACTGGCACTCCGACTTTCATCCCGCCGAGTCTAGGTTTCAAGGACAGAATAAGACACACCCTGAAGAGACGGCCAACGTCGGGGACCTCAAGCAGTATTCCCCTATCCCAGTATTCGGCCATGCTGTTCGAGGACGTCCCGCTGATTGACAGCATCCTCGCGACCATCTCCACTTGGCTCGTCCTTGCAGGCTTCATCGTTCTCCCCAATACATTCACCACTCTCGAGGGGCTCGAGAATACGACGGGCGTAGTCGGAAAGGCGTTGCGTACTGCGCGGAATCTGCCTTTGTACGTTCCTTTCTTCACCTAAACCCCTCTTCAAACCCAATGGAATCGACTCTTTCGGTCCTCTGTTGGTCGGTGACTATTCCTGAGCTAATGTATAGGGTTTCATTAACAGGTTAGGTGTTGGCTACGGCTGCTGCGGTATCGGCGCGATTGGGATGTGTATCCTCTGGTATCGTCGGAGGCACAACTTTGTCTGGCTGCTGGGCAGCCTCTTCGTCCCGGGCATGTTCAATGGCCTCACCGGGGTGATTTCGACATTCGCGGCCATCTATGGCACGCAGAATGGCTCATACAGCTTAGTAAGTAAAATCACCCTCGGCGTTACCGGGGGGAGCATGGTCATTTGCGCCTTCCTCGCCGCGATCTACACGTTCTGGAAACTGCGTCTCGTTAAGCGTAGCCATAAGCGCGAGATGAACCAAGTGAGTCCAGGCGGAACTTAAATTACCGCCGGCTCGCGCGATGGTTTTGGTTATTTTCCATTATGTTTGCTGGACATTGCTGACTGTGTTACTGCTTGCACGGTACGACTGTCTACTTGGAGGGTGAAAGGACGCGCATGCCACCTGTGGGCTCGCGGGTTCTGGACAACGGGCCGACTCCCTCTGTCACCTATTGACTATAGTGTTCTGAGTTTACATGTACGATTACTACACCGAGAGATTGAGACTTTGTAATGCCTGATACATGCTACATCTTTCACAACTTATGGCCGGGTCCGGGTGTTCCATCCAGGTGCGATCAGTTCTAGGTTTGACTAAATTGGCTGATGATGCGAAGCTGTCGCTACTTTCGCGTAGTTTTCGCGCCGTGTTTGCGCCGTGTAATAAATTGAGGCCGATGCGCATCTCATTGGAGATAGTTCCTGAATTCCGTCTGCGCGAAGAACTGAGTTCCTGACGAGGGTGCGACTAGAGTCAGTGAACTGATGCCATGCTCGTACTGTACAGAACCTTCCAGTGTAAGTCGTACCCTCCTTCCCACATACCCATTTCCGACCGTTCTATCAACCCAGTACTAGTGCTCATGGTAAGACCCAACTGTGCATTTCTACACGCGGTATATGGTAGCCGTGTACGAATAACTGGGCATTAGTAGACTCGATCTGTTGTTTCATGGTGGGATGTAAGAAGGGGACGCTCTTCAGATGATCGAGTCTTTGAACTTGCGTACCAGCCTCGATGCGACGAACGCACCACGATCCAAACGCAGTAGTACAAGGGCGCGGAGCCGATTCTTGTCAGAAGGTGCGGAATTCTCTCGATCAAAGCATCACGCATCACGTACGAAAAGTACATCATGATTGACTACGCCCGGCCCACAACGCAGTAGCCACTTCCCACAAATCAGTCGGCATTTGCCACTGCACTGTCGAAACAGGAAGGAAGCTACGCTCCCGGGCCCACGTCGCATTACCAGAAAGGGACATCGGCGTGTCCCATCTGATGATACGATATTCAGAAAAGTAAGTAACGATGCGAGGTCAAAGGAGGAGGTTAAAAGCGTCACGCGAGCAGCGCAGACATAGACATGTCGAGGACAGTGAGCGCGTATCCTGCAACGTGCCCAGGGGCGTCCCGAATAGCCGAGTACTAAGTAGAGGTACAGTAAGGCGCCCTACTTTGCGCGCAAAACACGCGCTTGTCCAACGGTCTGCGGGGACACTAAAGGCTTCCACTGAGGGCTCAGGCCGAACGTAACGTGTCGGTGTAAGCATGCAACCGCAATCTATAATTCATGGGACGTAAGTGAGAGGAGATTTATATTCGATTCGGAGGTCCCACTGACATTGTTTGCCTTGTTGTTTGCCCACCGTGACACAGCCGACGAGTGAGACCAGAATAGGGCTGGACGCCGTCACCGTATTGACGGCTTGACGGCACCCGTATGACGGCCACCGTACCCGTACCGTCGGACCCAAAGCAGATGGGTGATACGGTACGGAATACGGTACGGGTCAACCCGTAAAATGGCCGTCATCATACGGCCGTCGACGGCATCGTACGGCTAGTATACGGCTCAACGCGCTCAACACCAACAAGCCACATGCATGTGGGATTTCTCGGACTTCAATTTCACTGAAACCTCAACGACTCCTCAATGTCCTCAACACAATGTTCTCAACCGCGACCACAACACGGCCTTTTTCTCAGCTGCCAATGTCGACCCCGTTGCCCTCTCGAACTACCGCTGGAGCTGCCACTCAAGCCAGTTGAACTCGCGCCCACCAGCCTCCGTTGCGTTTGCCCCCAGCCTTGAGCGCTTGAGCCCCCGTGACCAAAGCAGTCCAACTCCGATGTGCTTCGCCCAGTCCAGCCTGATCCGGGGCCTGAGCGTGGTCGTCATCGCGGCCATTCTCAAGTGTCTTGCTCACCGGAACCCAAATGTACAACTATACTCGCTCACGCAGTCACGCTCGCCGAGTCGCTTTCCAAGAACTGCCACAAGCCGCTCCACAGCGAGATAGCTTCGAGAGCTTTCCCTCAGGCGCTAGAGAGATTGATCACCGATTGCGTGCGCAGTTCTTCATTTTCTGTCCTTCCCTCTCACGAACCTTCTGACGGGCTCCCGCCTCACGATGTGGACAGCAGATTTTGAGAGCGATCCTACTCTCGGAATCATAGAAGATGCTATGAGAGCCTCAAAGCGAAGAGTACGGGCAGTGCTCTCCATCCCATTTTTCTCGCCTGCCTCACCTAGCCTTCGATAGATCTTGCGATAGATTATAAATTCGAACACACCGACGAACCTCCACCCAATGAGGATGACGACGCCCGCAGACGGGAGGAAGAAGAGTTACAGCGTGTGCTCGAGCTTTCTATGCAGGACAAGGGCGGCCGCAGGAACTGGGGCGAGTACTCCCTTGCGTCATCAAGCGGTGCAGGCGGCTTGGGCTCACAAGCGACCACCCAAACCGAAACGCAAGCGAGCACAGCCCCAAAGCCCGCCGTCCCTCCTTATACATCCTCTCCCCCTACTGCGTCGCATCAGGAATCGCAGCCACCCACTGGCGGCTATACCCCGTATGCCGAAACGCGTACTCCTGCTGTTACTACTACTCCTGCTCCTGCTCCTGCACCAGCGGCTGTGGAAGCATCATCCCCTCAATCCACAGTGTCGTCCACGTCGCCCACGCCCTCTGCTACGGAAGTCATCACTGTCACGCGCGTGCGTGCACTCCAGCACCGTGACGCTCTCGCAGCGCAAGGCGCCGTTCGAGACGATGCCGCGACCGGACCCGGCCCCGCCGTTCGAAGCTGCGCTCGAGCTCTCGGGGCATCGGTACGTCCCCCCCTCCCCCGAGCTCCCGGGAAATCTCTGATCCACGCGCGCGTTTGGGGCGTAGGTCGATGGAGAACTTCCATAGATGGCGTTCACACGGCCTGTGAGTAATATATATCTATATATATATATGTGCACGCCCTGCTTGAGGGGGGGCGATTTCTCACCTTCGTCGTCGCTCCCGCAGCCCCCACCGGACGGAATACAGGACGTCATCTGGGCATTCAGCCCCACGCCGCCCGAGTCGGCAGACTCGGACGCACACATCTCGGTCCACCACAGGTTCGGGAGGACCCACCTCAACCTGACGCGCACCGCCGCCGCGTCCGACGACGCGCCTTCTCCTTCCCCGTCCCCGTCCCCTGCCCCGCTCCCTTCTCCCGTCCTTCTCCTCCTCCTCCCGAGGCGGGCGAAGAAGACTCGCACGCGGCAAATACGACGAGGCCGGCGGACGTCGCGTCCGAGTCGAATTCGACGACGCCCGCCGATGTGCAAGCAGGGGCGGCACACACCTTTCACCCTACAGAGCCCAACGAGTTAGCATTTGAGCAAGGAGATATAATCAAGGTCGTAAACCGCGAATACAAGGATTGGTGGCGAGGACAGAGCCCACATATGCATGCAGCCCAACACGCACTGGCACCACACGGTCCCATGCGACGTCTTCTGCCGTGCCAACGCTCACTTCACAGGGGAAGACCTCAAAGTACATGAATTGGCTTCAGAGGCCATCCTAAATGCCTCCCCTGTCGAGGGATAAGGTCCGCCGGCTACCATCGAAGTCGTACCCACACTGGCCCCACAGTGCGATGCAACCCAAACGTGCCACGTGCGCACCAACCCGCGGCGACAACCCGTGCAACACTGGAAGCTCCCATGGACCGCGAAAGCAGCACACGGAGCAGCATGCCAGCGTGGCACAGGCCGAAGCCACGAGGGACATCCGGGCCCGCACAAAGGCCCTCGCCCTCTCCAACTTCATCGTCCGCACCGCCAAGAAAGAGGTCATGCGTGAGGACGATAAACGCGCGCTATTGAGCGCATGGGGACCCGGAAGGCCAGCCCCGACGCTCCCGAAAGGGAAGCCGGCTAGGATGAAGAAAGGAGCTTAAGAACGGCCAGACAGATGCTTACAACAAGCACAAAATGCGCCCCGCTGCGCAGCACTCCACCCGCGTTGAAGGGGCCGACGCGAACAACGACGAGCCTCTTGCATGTATTGCAAAGCCATCAAGCCCACAATCAACCACTGCCATCGCTACCAAGCCGCGCGCGCTCCCCTTGCTGTCGCCATCACCATCAAACGCGTGTTTGAAGACTCGTTTACCTCAACAGGGCCAGAGCTCAGCGACGGCCATCCCGGCGAGAAGCAGCAGCAGTCTGCTCTCTCAGGATGCCCCACATACTGGTGCCTGTGTTCGCCACTGTTCGGGAATGAGCACTGGCGATGGTGTGGGCGCAGTTGGTGGAGAAGGTGCAGACCCAGGCCGTGGTTCATTGGTCGGGACAGGGGCCGAAGCAGGTAGTGCATCGCCATCATCGCCACCGCCTACTGCCCAATATGAACGACCAGGCGCTGCGCAGGGCCAGGAGTAATATCGAACGGTGGTGATTCGTAAAAGGCGTGGCCCCAACCGGGCCCTTCGGGTGGGCGAGCACCCTCAATGGGACAGAACCCCATCGCGGTCACGGTCGCACAGATAGCAGCGTCCGTGATCTTCGTTCAAATTGTCGCCATCAAACGCTCCCGCCGCCGCACATACCTGCCACCGCCCAGTCCTGCCGCCGCCATTGCCGCTGTTTCCACAGCTGCCACACTCTTCCATACGCCGTATAATACCGTTTACGGCCGTACAGGACCCCGTACCGTACCGTCAAGACCTTGGATGTCTGCTATACGGGTACGGTTTACGGTGACCCCGTCACCGTATCAGTGCCGTCATCATACGGCCGTACGCCGTATACGGTACGGTGATCAGCCCTAATTCTGATGTGAAAAAAAAAAAAACGCTGACAAAGATATTGTTATTATTCTAGGCCGTCTGTCTTTTCCACGGGCTCTTAGCCGAAAGCGCTGGCCGCTACGAGCGACCGCACGATATTCGCTGTCGGAGTGGACGTCGTGGAGGCCATACGGGGTAATCAAAAAGTAGCCGAACTTCGGCCAGGTGCCAGTCCCACCGCCATCGCTTCTGCGGATTCCTCGGTCGCAATTGGCTTTGGGGTGCGTAGCAAAGCAGTCCGCGCATGCTGGGGTGTATGCTCACCTGCGCCCCCATCATTTCTTCCCCATCTTTTTTTTTCTGGGTCTCAGGATCAGAAAATTCGGTTGTACGACTGGAATGGCAAGGCGCCCCAGAGGTTGGCCTTTTAGAAGCACCCGTTGCCGCGTGAAATTTCCATTTGAAGAAACGGCGTCGGAGAACGCTTCCATTGCACGCTCTTGGAACTCGCGCGAGGGATGCTCGCGGACACGAAATTTCCCGAGTTCTGAACGTGGTCGCACACCTGGCTGAGCCCAGTTCTGTGTACAACTGTACAAGCCGCGGCCGGCACATCACTAAATTATTCTAGGGATGGTGCTAGCGGCGGTGCCACTAAAAACTGGCTATCTGATATATGTGACTTCGAGATTGCAGCGCTACCAGCTCAGCAATCCAGAGACCGCTTGGATGAGGAGCTGAGACGATATTTTAAGTTTGAAGGAGGCCGGGGCGATCTCACTGATCCACTTGCATAACATTCTCAGCGGATTTCGTTACTTACAAACATGTTAGAAAGACAATGGCTCATTCCCGATCATCGCACGAATGGCGCAGGATTTCTTCGCTATTCCCACAACAAGTGTTTCAGAGAATTCATAATTCTCTGTTGAGCTTAGCCCTAGCAACCCGCCAAAGCCTCGCAAGGAATTCCGAACGAAAAGCGGCTGCTCCTGAAAAGGTTACGACCTTCCCAGGTGAGGAGAAGTGGAGATGTGCATATATTGTCCGCCCATGGCTCAAAGGCTCTCGAACATTTTTCTGGTCTAGCCCTTGGCCGTGCGCATACCATTGCACCTTCCTGGCGCACATACTCCCCGAAGTTGCCACCCATGTATGTCGAGTCCTCAGAACTGGACACGCCACCCGTCACGAGGGTTTCGCTCCACAAAGATCATCGCGATCTCTCGCACAACATGCATACAGCTCCGTCTGAATTGGTGAAACCAGACCCAAAGCTCGCCTGTACAGAAGTGTCACCGGTGCATGGCCGCATGGGGTCCGATTCATCCGCAAATCGTGTCGTACCACTCACTTCGACTGATGGATACCCTACAACGATCACCGGCGAGGCTGCACCCGTCGTTGTATCTGCAACGTCAATCCGTGTCAAGTTTCGGGAGGACGTGTCACCTACTCTCCCTTTGGTGAGTCTCAACAAACAACGCACATAGAGCGCAATCGTAACCTTACTCGTCAAGGACGTACCGGACTCCCCTGGCGTACATCACACACCAGTTTCCAATGGCCACTTCTTAGGAGCGCCCGAAGCAACCCGCGGGCTCGCACGGTCCACGGATCCACTTGCAACGCAAGGTGAGCCTCAAGTTACTTCTGCGGACCCTTTGGCACTTCATTTGCCTGATTTTGGTGTCCAGAGTTGTTCCCCATGTCCGACTTTTTAACTTGTGACCCCGATTCCTCGCAACGTATCACCACCTCCGAGCGCTTATCAAGGCAGACCCCGAGGAGAACAACACCAGTTGGAAGTGGCAATATTGCGAAAACAAAGTACACCGACATGGTGTTCGAGAACGTTCCGCTGTTCCATAGCATCCTTGCGACCTTCTTCACTTGGCTCGTCCGCGCAGGCTTAATCGTCCTTCCCAATACATTCACCACCCTCGAAGCGATAGGGGATTCGGCCACAGGTGAGATGGAGTTGCCTGCTGAGCGGAATCTCCCCTTGTGCGTCCTTTTCTTCCCACTTGTGCCTCTTCTGGCCTTTTTTTGGTTATTGAGGATCATTCTGCTAACGTACGTGGTTCATTCACCAGATTGTGTGTTGCCTACGGCTGCAGCGGCGTGGGCGGTATTGGGATGTGCATCCTCTGGTGGCGTTGGTCGCACAACTATGTATGGCTGCTCCGCAACATTTTCATCCCAGGGGTGATGAGTGGCGTCTCCGGGGTGATTTCCACCGTGGCGGACATCTATGGTACGGAAAACGGATCATACAGCATCGCAAGCATCGCGGCACTTGCCGTTACGGGGGCATGCATGGTTATTTGTGGTGCTCTCAGCCTACTATATATGTTCTGGAAACTGCGCCTCGTCAAGGTTGACCATGATCGTAGACAAAGGAATACTCACTTCGGAAACGTGTTTTTTTTCTGATGTAAAAGCGCGTGAAAATATATTGTAACTAGAGGTGACCCGTTTGAGTGACAACATGTGAGAATTAGAAATGAATGGAGAACAGACGATGGCAGAAGGGAGACTAATATGGATGGCCAGTGGATGGCCCCAAAGATTTTAATTTCAAACGATGAGAACAATACAAGCCAATACGGCTTGCAATTACAGACGGTGAGGTTGCCCACACATCACGCGACCACGGTCGCGTGATTTGTCAGAGAGTGGAAGTTGAAACAGAGCAGGAAGAGCAAACTGGAAAGGCTCAGAACAATTTCAAATTGTTCAAGTCAGACCATATATACGATGAACAGCATGGCTTTATATTATAGTAGATGACATCGTAATCAGACTTGGATTAGATTTGAGCAAAAAGCAAGGCAAAAAGCTGACCATAATCCAATCATTTTCCAAACGAGAACTGCCGTCCCACATGAAATTTCCGAGCTAAATCCGACATCGGATTCATGCGTGTGATGCTGATCCCACCATGATCCGCCCTTGGTTTCTTTTTTCATTCTCTTCTCTAATCCGACCCAAAACCGACATGGATTCTGGGTCGGAGCCCAAAACGTAAGCTTTTCTTTTTCTCCAAGTCGCTAAGTCGACTTTCATGCGGACGTCCACCGTGTCATGCAGGCCAAAAAGAAAAAAAGTCACATAATTACTTCAAGATCACCATGGCTCTGAGGCCGCCTCATTCAGTTTTATGGTGTTCCCTGTCTACTCTGGTCTAATTGTATGTCCCTCTGTCTTTGTTTTTATTTTGTTCGACACTTATATGCTCTTTAGACCATAGAGGACCTCGATTACACAGGACGCTCTTCCCAGACCTCGCCGCTGGACTCACATGCGCTGCCTGCACACGGCGTCATGCAGACTTCAAGGCGGCCGCTGTGCACCTGCTGGGGCACAGCGCAGGACGCGGCGCTGTCGGCGGGGAAGCGCGAGAGCTGAGCACCCATCGCGGGGCTCGTTGAGGAGATGGAGCCAGAGGAGGCTGCTGTGCTTGCGGGTGCCAGAGTGGCTGCTGTTGGCGCCGACCATGCAGACAAACTCGGTGAGTCGGTGAATTGATGATTTTCCGTTGGTTTGTCGCTACATGCGCTGCCGCCATCCAGGACGAGGATGAGCTTGACGCCCTCATTGGGCGAGTATCCTCTCCCTGCAGGCACCGAATTGCACCGCGCCGCCTCAACCGAAGCACGGCGCCTCAAACGAATACTCCCCCAAAGCGAGCGCGTGATGTACTACGTCTTTACGGGCTTGTGGCCTACGACGAGGCGAAGCGCTTCACGCATGAACGTCGCACTCGATGCACGGAGGTACTCCAAGGGCGGCGTCTCGTTCGAGACCGTGCCGTCACGGTGAGCACGCCTTCTCTCCCGCGCCTGCACTCATCTACTACTCGCAGAGGACACGTCGCCAGCGTCTTCTGCGGGTTCTGCTCCTCCGACTCCTCCCCATACTCCCCATAAGGTCAACTTCGACCAGTCCCCAGCCACTCCGGGTCTCATCCCACTCGAGGAATTTATTGCCCGCCTTGTTCAGGCATCTCGTGTACAGTCCCCACCCTTCTTGGAGGGTGAAAGGACGCGCATGCCACCTGTGGGCTCGCGGGTTCTGGACAATGGGCCGACTCCCTCTGTCACCTATTGACTATAGCGTTCTGAGTTTACATGTACGATTACTACACCGAGAGATTGAGACTTTGAAATGCCTGATACGCGCTAAAACTTTCACAACTTACGGCCGGGTGGTGTTCCATCCAGGTGCGATCAGTTCTAGGTTTGACTAAATTGGCTGATGATGCGAAGCCGTCGCTACTTTCGCGTAGTTTTCGCGCCGTGTCTGCGCCGTGTAATAAATTGAGGCCGATGCGCGTCTCCTTGGAGGTAAGGCAGGTGTCGTCAGGAACCAGCATGGGTTATGTAAGCTCTTAACCCTAGGGTTTAGCTTACGTAATCCGGCCAAATTTTCATTTATGACAACCTACTTTGTCAGCCAAATGTATGCAGGGCAAATGCAGGGTAATCTATGTGATAAAGAATGATACTAGTACTAAGCTAATACACTATGTTTGACCTCTGCTATAATATCTGGGGGTAGAGAGTGATAGCTATGGTACTTCTTGTTTGCCCACATTGCTTGTGATCCAGAGAGGCTGGCATGGTACGTGACCGAAATTTGACCGGAACCCAAGCCGGAACCGGACTGGACCGGAACCGATGTGACCGAACTTTCGGTCACGGTTACACCGGGATTCTGTTACATCCGGTCACGGTTTCCCCTCAACTTGGCCAACACCGTGACCGCCATAAGACGGGTCACGACCGATTCTTGACCGAGCTTTCGGTCTCGTCGCTCCACCCCTCCACAGTCTCGCCGCCTCAAGACACCGACTCTTCACAGGCCTCACACCCCGCTCCTTGCCCTCATCGTCGCCCTCACTCGTCGCTTTCGTCTGGACCGGGGCTGCACGCCCGTCGCCGTCGCCGCTGCTGTCGCCATCGCCAGCCATCGTCCTCGCGATCACCGTCGCCTGGGCCTGCGCCCTCGCGGCCCTCACCTAGGGCCACACCCTCTGGGTCTGCCTCCTCGTCGCCTGGGGGGGTTGCACCCTCGTCGCCCTCGCCTAGGGCTGCACGCCCGCCGCCATCGCCATCGCCTGGGCATGCGCCCTCGCCGTCCTCACATGGTCGCACCCTCGCTGCCTTGGGGCCACACCCTCGTCACCTGGGGTTGAACCGTCGTCGCCCTCGCCTGGGGCTGCACGCCCGCCGCCATCGCCATCGCCTGGGCGTGCGCCCTCGCCGTCCTCACATGGCCGCACCCTCGCTGCCTGGGGCCACACCCTCGTCGCTTGGGGTTGAACCGTCGCCTGGGCGTGTGCCGTCGCCGTCGCCGCCCTCGCGCCCTCGCCCTCGCCGCCCTCGCCTGGGGCAGCACCCGTGCCGCCTTCGCCTGGGGTCACACGCTCGTCACCATTGCCTGGGCGTGCGCCCTCGCCGCCCTCACATGGCGCTGCACCTTCGCCGCCTAGGACAGCACCCTCGCTGCCTGGGGCCGCACCCGTCGCCTGGGGCTGCACGCCCGTCATTATCGCCTGGGCCTGGGCCGTCGCCGTCCTTCCAGGGCGGGACCCTCGCCACCCTCGCCTGGGGCCTGACTCGCGCTGCCTTCGCCTGGGGCCACACGCCCCGCCATCGCCATCGCCTGGGCCGGGGGCCCTCGTCGCCCTCACCTGGGGCCGCCCCTTCGTCACCTGGGTTGCAGCGTCATCGTCTGGCCCGCACTCTCGTCGCCTTCGCTTGCGAGGCGACGAAAACGACATCCCCCGCGCCCCTGCCCATCACTACCGCGCGGCTCCCGCCCTTCGTGCCGCGCTCGCCTCTCGCGCCTGCCCACCGCCACCGCGCGCCCCTCGCCTTTCGTGCCGCGCTCGCGCCTGCCCACCACCACCGTGCGGCCCCCGCCCTTCGTGCCGCGCGCCCCTCGCGCCTGCCCATCACCACCATGCGCCCGCACTTCGTGCCGCGCTCGCCCCTCGTCATCGCCGCTCTGGCCTCGTGCACGCATACATGTGCTGGCTGCTCCCCAGCTTAGTTTAATCTGAATGCAATAGGGACATTTATTAGTTTTCATGTACTTAGTAGTGTTTTCTAAAATATAAATAAAAGGCAATGTTTCATGTTCGTTTGTATAGAAAAAAAAGCAGTCATACCGGTTCACCGCTGACAATGCTCCAAAGGCTAAAAAACATCACGTGTATGGTCACATGTCATCACATGATTGATTATGTAAGCGGCCAAATTTTCGCGAAAAAAAAAGAAAAAACTCTCTATTTGAGTCCTACAGTGAAAAAAATACATTTGGTGTAATAAACTATTTTTCTGCTTCTCCTCTTTCAATACTGAATATTTTAAACTTCTGCCACCTAGTTATTGTAGAGAAGCATCATATTTACTAGTTCTAGGCACTAGATATATTATTTTTTGAGATGTGACGAAGGAGAAGCCCAAGCATTAGATGGGGAGAATCAGCTTACATAACCCATGCTGGTTCCTGACGACACCTGCCTTAGTTCCTGAATTCCATCTGTGTGAGTTCCTGACGAGGGTGCGACTAGAGTCGGTGAACTGATGCCATGCCCGTACTGTACTGAACCTTCCTGTTTAAGTCGTACCCTCCTTCCCACTTACCTATTTCCGACCGTTCTATCAACCCAGTGCTCATGGTAAGACCCAACTGTGCATTTCCACACGCGGTATATGGTAGCCGTGTACGAATAACTGGGCATTAGTAGACTCGATCTGTTCTTTGATGGTGGGATTTAAGAAGGGGACGCGTCCTCTTCAGATGATCGAGTCTTTGAACTTGCGTACCAGCCTCGATGCGACGGACCCACCACGATCCAAACGCAGTAGTACAAGGGCGCGCAGCTGATCGAAAGGTATTCTTGTCAGAAGGTGCGGAATTATCTCGATCAAAGCATCCACGCATCACGTACGAAAAGTATATTGACTACGCCCAGCCCACAACGCAGTAGCCACCTTCCCACAAATCAGTCGGCATTTGCCACTGCACTGTCGAAACAGGAAGGGAGCTACGGGCCCACGTCGCAAAACCAGAAGGGGACGATAGATTAGATGCATGATTAAGATAATTTGATTAGATCATTCAGTAAAATATAGTCGGAGGTCGATCCTACTGTACAATATATTGATTCGGGACACTGCCAGGACAACGTCTTTATGCCATTCACCCCAGTCTTGATAACCACGACTGGAGTACGATGTCGCTGCTCAGGACAGTCCAATTTCCATATCACGACTCAAATTGGGCAACGATCGCACATCACGCGAACGACCAGAAACAACCAAGGAATCAAAGACTGAGTGGGCCTCTACATGGATGTGACCCATTCCCAGGTGCTTCCGCAGCAGGTGAGGGTGTTCCAAGTGAGCCATTTCCGGCGACATGGAGCGGCGTGCTACCTGGCTTCAAGCTGCCAGTGATGACTAAGGTTTCAATCGTCAGTACTTCGCCGAAGAAAACAACCAAAGTGGTCCAAGAAATAAGAACTGACCGGGCTTGGGCACCCCCGTGTTGTCTATAGGGGTTACGGACGCAAAGTTGGTCTCCTCACCAAAGATTGCATTGAAGGCTGGCCAAAGATAAGCGGCATGAAATTGAACCCGACAACTAGTAGATCCGAACCATCAGCTTGCTCGCCTGTCAGCGGCGGCGCAGCATTTGCAGCATCTTTCGCGCGGTTGCACAAGGTCTTGGCAGCTTGGTTGGCCGCACAGGTGTTCGTCAGGGAATCACACATAAATTGAGTGATCACCCCGATGTTGTCCGCAGACCCATGATTATACGAGACTGCGGGCAATGAGCGTGAGCAGACTGTATCGGCGAAACAGGATGTGTTCATGCCGAACCCTGGTCAACCGGCGCAAAGGCTGTCTCCTTCCTCCCGTCGAGGTTCGATGCGAATAAAATCTCTGGTTTGGAGCATTTGCCAAAGTCAGGAGGGTCCGAAGCACCAGAATCGGGAGAGGAAGAGCCAGGTTCATCCGGGCCTGTGACTGGCTTTCCTTGATCATCGAGAGTGGGTATTGCAGAGAAATTGGTGAAGATGCCGAATTCGGCGTTGAAGGCATCAGCTTGCGCGCCCGTCTTGGGTGCCTTTTGGTCAGCTGCTGTCAGTGCCGATGCACATGTTGTCCGGGCAGTTTGGTCAGCACCGCAGCTGTTAACAAGAGTATCGCATATGAACTTCGAGATGATATCGATGTTCTGGGCGGAGCCATGGTCGTATGACTCTGAAATTTGATAGTGATCAATACAGGAGAGCGTAAAAAATAGGATCAACACCACTAACTCCTGTCTGCAGGTTCGAAGCTGGTTTCCCTGCGACCGTCAAACTGTGCACCGAAGTTGATCTGAGGAACAGAACACTTCCCGAAGTTTCCGGGATTTCCTGCATATGTCAAATCGACGTCAGGGTGGGGCAAAGCGTATTGAAGTAGGTGCGGAACGAACCAATCACGGTGCTGTTGGCCGGGGACACAGAACGACGGCCCTCACTATTGAGAACGGTTTTCAAAGGTTCGGTATTTGGCTGAGATCCTTTCCGGACGGACTTTCCAAGGGCCGGGTCAAAGAACACGTTAGGGTCATTTTCCGGATCCTGGGCCTGGTTTATGCCCTCGAGTTCCGCGTTTGCAGGAGCCCTCTGACAGAATACAGAGTTCCGCTTCGTAGGAGGTTTGGTTTTAAAGTCCTAGCGGGGAAAAACATCAACCGGTCGACCTGCGTGCTTCCATTCAAGTCGTAGAAACCTACCGGAGGCGTATTCTTTTCGGCCTGGCGATATTCCTTGGCGAGTGCAATCATGTTGGTTTGCGTTGCAACATCAAATTTCCTGCTCGCGTCTTATTGGCAGATCAGCCGGACTCGCGTGCTTCACAAAAGGAGCTGTAACATACTGATGATCGAATCTGCGAGATCTTGCTGCGAGCACTCGGGCTGACGGGCAAGAAGGGCGCGGACGGCATTACCAGCGAGTTTCCCACACACTTCGCCAGAGCAAGCAGCAGCAATCCCTTTGATCACGGAAGGATGCTGCTGTCCGAATCGACGGGGGTGGAGAATGATGGGCTTGTCATCCCTTTCTGCCCAGCGTATGCGTCCAAATGCAGCATCAGACAAGGAGAGCACTGCTAATAACAATGCCGCTACGATGACACCTCGGGGAGCCCTACTGTTCCACATCGCCGAAAAAGGGCGAGGAGTCCTAGATCTAGGGTGGAGAATTGCAAATATGCAGGAAGAGCGATCCAGCGCTGGAAGTGGAAGTGGAGTGACACCTGGTCAAAAGGGGCGGAGTCGTAGCGATAGCGAAAAGCCGTCAACGGCACCCGCGAGCCCGATTTTTTGCAAGAGAAGGATTGGAGGAGCATGGGTACTTTGGAACAATGCTTTATACTAGAAGGAAGCGGGCGTGGTTATCGCTTGTAAGAGGCACTCTCCCAGACCATTGTCGAGTCGGCAATTGAACAAGCTGATGATGGATTACGATAACGGCCGTCGTCCGCGGCACGAGTGCTGGAGACTACCGGTACGCATTCAGTTGGTGCTCACGATTATTGTCTTCTACCCGCCGCCTCGTCTATTCTTACGGGATGTCCGGGGCATCCAGGCAACTGACTTGTTTCTGGTAGAGGCTGAGATACCAAACTTCTTGGTTTCTTTGTCTAATTCGAAGGAGCTTGTCGTACTGTTGACAATACGACATTTCAATAGAAGGAGAGACCGTGACTGGAGAATGAACGTGCCCCGCAGCGCTCGCGACCCTTGCAGACTCGCTGTGTTACAAGATTTCTGCAAGTCGATACGGCATACCACGGAATCGACATCACAGAAAATAAAGTTGATGATGGGTTGTGCCCTTGACCAGCGCCGCGGGGCAAGATTACAATATAGGGCACAAGACTTGTTGTTCTGTTGTTTGAATTTTTTTGCTTTGTATTTATCTCGCGCAATATGTTGTAGTTACAACGCCGCGCTTGACCATAATATCCATGGGATGAGGAGGTCTGTGTAGCTTTAGGGATGAGCAAAATTGGGGAGTGGGGTGGGGGACACTCGAGGTGCGAGTACTCAGTGGAGACAGCACGAGAGACGCCTCGAAGTGTGCTCGTGGAGGTGTAAGCCAAAGAATTAAACGTATTAAACCCTCGGGCCGCGGTCTCCTCTTATTATTGTTCTGTTTGCCATTGACTCGGGGTGGCATCAAGTGCAAGTGCGGTTTCATTGCGCTGTTATGGCGCAGGGGCTAATCCGCCAGCTATGTGGACAGTCCCGTCGATTCTTCCTTTGTCCTTTGTCCTCTCTCCCTTGCGCTTCCTAGGCGTCTCAATTCTTCCAGTTCTATTTCGCTCCAAAGACACTCCCCCACCTTGGTTCATTAGTGCGATAAACAGCTTCTTTTTTTTGGTTCATGATCTTGACAGTTGGGACGTCACCACATCACCAACGATGTGCCTTCAAGTTGGCGCGCTTCAATAGCAGTACATCCTCGACAATTGAACACGTCATCGTCGTCTTTGATTTGTTGTTTTGCCCCAATCGCTCTCGCTCTCGCCGCTTATGCACCCATATGTCACCTCACTTAGATGTGTTTCACACATGTAGGTAAAGATCTGTACTGTGTACGAGCCAAATGCTACACGTAGTCATCCGGTATGTGAGTGCGGTGTACCTTGGGCATGCGCTATCACATGGGCTTCCACGGAGTCAAGGCGATGACGCAGTAGTTGCCTGTGAAGGCGTGTTTAGTGAGCAGACGGGACGGCCATCATGAAACCAGGTCGGGAGGCTTCGGGGTGAACCTCGCGCGGGTTGGCGATGGTCCAAAAATTCCCAAGTAAAGGGGTTATTTCCAACATCCGAATTCTAGTCGTCCCTCCCGCTCTCTCCTAGGAGGAATCGCCCAGATCCCAGGAGATACTCTGGTCTGCCCAGTCTTGATCATCCCAGATCATCGTCGGCTCGACGAGTCACGGCGACTTGGGCATTTCTGATCGCTTGTCCATCCATCGTCCATTAACGTCCATTCCCCACTGGCACGCCCTCCTCCATCAGTACTTGATGGGACTTGAACCATCCAGGATTGCAATCAATGCCTTAAATCGTCTTGTCGATGTGTTTCCTCTACTCGTATAGGCCAATCGGCCAATCGGCACTTCCTCGCCTCCTCGGCCATTCCCGCAGGTGTCAATGTGCCACTGCTCCCTGCCGACGAGACCTCGCGCCTCTTGTCGTAAGTCTCTGTCTTCCTTCCTTCTCACATACTCGCCACCCTCTGTCTCTCATCGCTCGGCACCCATTTACGTTTACGCCACGCCCAGGGCTAGGTTCCCGTGTTTTGGTATCGTTTTAATGCCTCCGTCAATTCAATTCTTTTCTTTTGGGTTCTCCCTTCCTCTTGATGCTTCGACGCTTCTCGCGACACCCGATGACCGCCTCCCGGTTGCGTCGCATCCTGTCGTTTTAACCGACGGGCCCGAGTCCGATCCGGTTAGAGAGTCAAATGGTAAGTTCTCTTGGTCATCGGATAAGTTGGCCGCCGAACACTGCAAACATTATGAGCGCCAATATCGCGTACAACGTGGGCCCTCTAGCCTCATAATTAGCTTATCCCGCCACCGAAAGGTTACCGACACACATTTGTCAGATCGGCACGTTCACACTCTTTTCTGCTTCTGCGTACAACAAGAATTCCTTCTCTGAATGAACAACACTAGGATATACGTTCTAGGTCGACAGAGATGAAGTTCTGCAAGCACTATGGCGTATAATTAAAGTTGGTTCTGCATCGCGTAAGATTTCCCTCTGCCACTATTATACGTTGCCTGTATGAGCACAACCAAAAAAAAAGTTCAAGAAACAAGAAATGCCGAAAATGGTCTCACTATGTCGTGTGAAGGATTAGATAGGAAACGATCAAGTGATATCCAGGTAAGAAGTGTCTCCGCTATCAAACGATTTAAATAACTTACGTACGATATCCATGCAGGGAGCAACGTAGTCCAATGCAACGTGACTGAGTCGTAGCAGAGAGGCAATGATAAAGGCCGCAGGAACCAGACCAAGGCACATACAGCAAGTGTCAGTGAAGGACAGTCCACGGGGCATGTTCGGGTAGACGGCGGGTCCTTAGCAAGGCGGGAGGGGGGAAGGTATACACGGCGTATGGTATACTATATGCAATGTGGGGCGCGGTGTGCCACGCTCGTAAGTACGTGATAGACAGTATTTTCCTAAACACGGAGATGCAATCGATTCGTTCGCTCCTAAAAGAGTCCGTAGAAGAGTCCTATCAAGTGTGGAGGTATAACTCTAGAGAGATGAAGATGGGTTGCGAAGCAGCGTGATCGATCCGATTCACTAACAACCATGGGACTGCTCGTTGAAGTCTCTGTTAGAAAGGTGGCATCAACAGGGTACATAAGACGCACCAGCTTGTTCCTGGGGAAGGTATGGTTCGCGCCCGCTGCTCCTGTCGTCCAATACTGCAATTGCGCGTCTACGTGAAGGGAAGCTATCAGCAAGCATGGAACTCGTGCCTCGGTGGAGAAAAGACAAACTGTGGTAAGCCTCGGCGTGATTTGCTATGTAGTCCGCCGTAGGATAATCCTCTGGACTACAACCGATGTTCACGCGGTTCTCTGGCTGGTAGACACGCACGTAGTCAACGAGCATCTCGGAGGGGAAGACCATCGTTGTCACATCGATTGGTTGCCAATTCGCTGCAATGCGCATTAAAAGTGACCATATCCAAGTGGGAAGAGAGTAACATACGCGACATGGCCACGTTGAGAACTATGGACTGGACACAACAAAAAATAAGTACAGGCAAGGCGGATGAGTGACATGGTCATACCATAGGTTCTTCAGAGATCAACCGCTGGCCGACACCAGAACCATCCTGTCCTTGATCAGGTCCTACAGCAGCAGCGCCCATCCTGATCGTCGGTGTACCGTCCATCTGCCATGTGATGTACCCGTCTGAGGGCGAGTTGGGGTTTGTAGCGTACTCAAAGCCTGCATAGCCCCAATGAGAACGCGGCAGAGAAATAAAAGAAAAGCGATGCTGACCAAACACATGGGGCTTCTGTCCTGAACCCTCAAAGATGTCAGGCGGGAGTTGCGTGAGACCAGAGATAGCTTGTTGTCTACAGGACAAAAAGTTATAGCGAGACGCGATCGAGTGGAAAGATCTACAACTGACACAGCGGATCCTCTGCGATACGTCACCAAAGTAAGTTGTCAGCAATGCATGATACCCGTAAATGAAACACATACTTGTATTTGTTCGCCCACGAGATGGCAGAATTATACACCTTCCAATTTGACTCGCTGCGATTGTCGTAATCGTAATTGCTCGTGAATGGCGCGAACTGCGCCGACTGCGAGATTACACCGCCGGCACCTTGTTTATTACGCTCGCCTCAAGAATGTCAATTTCAGGAGCGCCGCGTCCCTTGAAAACATTGTTAACTATCGGGCCAGGATGATCTTCTCCAGGGCAGGTACATGCGCTGGGGGAAAAGTAAGATTGAGGGCGAGTTAACAGGAAAGGCTGAGAAAACGCACGACAGCTTCTGACCAGTCAAATAAGAAAGACTATAATTGTACTTGGCCTGCCCAGCAGTCGTATAAAGAGCCGCAGCGGGGCCAAGTCCATCAGGATTGGTCTGGTTCGGAAGGGTGCCAACGTCACAAGAATCATATCTGGGGAACCACGTCAGGATCGACGAGTTTGCGTAAAGGATGGAAACTTGCGAGTAGGGCCACATGCCGTCTGTCGACGCACTATATCCTGCTCTGGCGAGATTGCCCATCGTCCAGGCCCCGGGCCACTAAGTGAAAGGTATGAGGGTGATACCAAAAAAGGGAGGTGAGGCTGGAGGCTGGAAAGCTCACATATCCAGCAGTCTGGTCATTGGGACCGGGAAGGGTGAGAGAGACTTCGATGTAACCGCCAGTGAAGCAAAACTTGTTCCAGCTCTGGAGCATACCAGAGCGATACGACATCCCATGGTCTGCAACATTCTCGATCCGGACGTGAAGGGAACCATTGCGGGTATAGACCATATCTGAACTGTACCACTCGAGGTCACCAGTGGCGTCATACCAAAGATCGACTGCTTCCCAAAAAGGGTCATCGCCTGGGTAAAATGTACGGCCATCCTGGTTGAACTCGTCGGAAAAGACGAGCTTATATCGTTGATTATCATAGCCAATGCGTGTCTTAGCCGCTTCGGGTGTATCGGGATCAATGAGCGAGGGCACAGCGTGGGTATCTTGGGGGTTTTTATCGATAGTATTGCTACCGGTCTCTGCGAGAAAGACGGTGTGGGTACTGTCCTCTACGTAAGTGATGACGGGGAGTGCAATGAAGAGCCCGAGGAGAGCACCGATAAGGAGAACAAGGACACCAAGGTTCAAAACACTGCGGGAGTTCAGGAAGGAGGGAGGTTTGTCGGCAGACTCAGGTCCATGTAGGAGGTCATCTTCATCCGTAGCGTCCTGGTTGTCCATTGTAGGGTCCCAGGCGTAAGGAACGAGACCACCTCTTGCTGTTTGTGGACCAGAAGGGTACTTTGAGTCAGATGAGAGGGTCCATATTGACTCGCCTGAGGCGTAGACCACACGGAGGTACGCTGGTCATTTGGTAGCGAAGGCGGAGGAAGAAGTGCGCCGTGGTCATCCATCGTAGGAAGGCGCCATAAGACCATGGAACCACGTTGTGTAGAGGTGAGCTGGGATCCGAGAGCTTGGGAGTCCTCAGAGGCTATCCGACTGAGGTGCACACTTCCTCTGGACGACATAGGCCTAGGGCGCACGAAGGCATAGGGAGAAGTCGCGGAGGGGTTTGGATTCAACGGGGAGGACACGAATGCGGATGAAAAGGAGCGGGAGGGGGGCCTTGAAGAAGGGGTGGGTTGATCGGGTGCTTGGTCATTGGGGGGGGTTATAAGAGGGGCGTCGGCAGAAGGAAAAGTAGGGGTGCGGGGAGAGAGGACAGAGGAGGATTCGTTGGGAGACTCATTCGGAGAGGGCGTCGGAGTCACTGACCTCGACGAATCTGCCGGAACAGATTCGAACGGGTTCAGGTTCATCTGCGAAGATGGCAGCATTGTGCAAGTGGGGGGGGAGGGAACGTGGGGACGGAGAGGGAAAGGAGGGGAGGGGGGGAGGAGGAGGAGGAGGGGGGACCACTTGGGGGCCAGGAAGGACGGCCTAGTGGAATGATGGCCGCGCGCGGTGACTACGCCAAGGCACGCGGCAATCCAGGTCGTCGTCTTCCTCGCCGCCGACTAAAACCACCCTTTCTTCGCTCCCCAGGCCACTCTCACGCCCAAAGATCCAATTTTCCTCTTTGGGGATGCTCCCCTGTCAGCCGCCCTTTGACAATCACCCACGCTGCTAGGCACCCTCTTGCCGACAACGTCAATTACAGCCGGTGGGCGCCGTTCCTGCATCGCCCCGTGCCAGTGCCAGTCATTTGCGAAATTACATCAATTCTTATAGCACTACAGCGCATACAGTATAACGACCCACGCTGGCATGATGGCACCGCATCCATATGCATATTGGCAGCCGCAGCGCGCCGTCCTGTTGCGCTCTTGCATTTCTCGTCACCTTAGTCGAACAGAACAATGCATAAACTTAATTTCCAAAAAACCTAGATAGCTCCGACCGCCCGCAGCCCTTCTAGTGCGGCCAGCACCTGTTCCTCCGGCTTCGCATCCAGCTGAATCTCCACGAAATCCCCCTCGCCAGTCTCCGCCGGATTTTCTAGCGTCTCCAATTGTGACGCGAGCGTGCCGCCTTCATAAAATGCGACTCGCGCCTCCTCATGCGCTCCAACAAAACCGATCGCGGACCAAACGGATGCACGAAGTACGTCCGCGACGGGGGCGGCGCTCCATCCGTTCCCTTAATCGGCAGTCCCGTGTCTCCTTTTTCGCCACTGACCACCTCAACGAAAGCCCCACGTCGCGAGGATGCGTCCGGATTGAGATAGGCTTGTCGTCCACGGAGGACCTCCCGGTAGCTCGCTTTAAGCGCGGAGCACGCCACAACTACGCCCGACATTTCCCGCGTGTTGCCCTGGACAGCCTCCACCGCTGATCTGCGCACGCTCACGAGCCACGGCGCGCGATCGGCGTCCGTGAGCGGCACCCCCCTTGACATCTTGTCCTTGTTGACTTGCGAGTGAAGATCGTCCGCGTCAATGAACGAGATTGACAGCGCTTCAGCGAGCGCTTTGGCTAATGTTGTCTTCCCACTTCCTGATACGCCCTGTTGTTCAACCAATTAAGGGATTGTAATTTGTTTTACCCCTTCCGAATAAGCGGAGTTCGATAACTCAGACCAGCGAGACCTCACCATAACCACAATCATCACACGACCGTTATCTGTTTCCGTAGAAAGTGCGGCGCTGTCCGAGGTGACATTCCCGCGTGTTGACAACATGGAAGCCGGAGAGAACATTGTGTTTGTAAATGTGGATATATACAAACAAAGGCGGCGGCGCTGTCATGGTGGTGACAGCATATTATTCATCATTTCTCAAAGACGTACGACATGCAGCCTAGACAAAATTCCAAGTCCAGTACACAGTTTCTCCCCACCACACGTCTGCAAGCAGCCCTCAACGCGAAGGCCACACGTCGTGAAACGAGTCTTGGCGCATAATACGATTTCAGACCCACGGTACCCCGACTCCACTTACAACATTCTTTATTCCACTCTTTCATATACGACCAGGAAAGACGCGCGGATCGCATCATTCTTCCGATGGCATGATCAGTGGGCCCCCAGTATCAGCGATTATGTTGATGCCCACTCACCCTATATACTGTATCAATATCAGCATATGGAAGGAAATGATCTCCAGCTGCTTTGCACCTACCAATGCACTCATCATAATTCAGATCTCCTCCAGGTTCGCCGATCACGGCGTCATACCCCGCTGGTGGCTGTTGAGGTTGTTACGATAGTACAAGGAAACACTTCACGGCATCGTTGCATCCCACCTGTGTCAAACTTTCGTTGTTGGTGACCAGTTTGATGCTCTTCCCCATCACGACGTCGTTGAGAAGCATTGCTCTATTCGGAGATGCGCTCCCTCCGTAATAATCGCTGGCCTACAGACATCATCACCACCGCCCGAACCCAGAAACGGAAGACCAATTAACCTTGGACGAGGTCGCGGACGTATAGATACCATATCCAAATCGGACCAAAGTTTGTGCGCTGACCCACTCGGGAAGTTGGAAAGAGCTCTGTGGAACAAGAGGGCATGAATACCACGAGAAACTAGACAGTCGTTCGGAGAATACTTCGATAATTCTACACAAACTGCAAGCGTCGTTCGTGCAAAGTTTGCTATCAGGGGATGTGTCCCCTAGGGTGCATTCCCGGATAGTACCATGAAATCGGCGACGTGTGTTTCCACCAAGGACACCCGTGCGACGCTCTATCTCAAGTCTATTACGTTGATAATCAGTCGTTGGTTCGGTAATGATAACGCGTTTAAACTTACTGGTAGCGGGAGAATCGATCCAGGACAGACCGATCCCCATAGATCCTCCAAAGCTACACGTTGGATCCTATGAGAACCAGACAAACGACACACCACGAAATAGGACAGCCTGACCTTTATCACATTTGGCACTGGCGTCTGGTGCTTCCACTGATCAATGAACTGCTTCACCACTACGATAGCTTATTTTCCGTCGGGAACAGGTAGTGGATTTTGGCTCACCATTCCTGTATTTCTCATTTCCAGGGGGAATTTCCAAGATTGTTGGTGCTAATGGAGAGTGATGAAAGGACTGAGAGGAGGTAATCCCCGGCACGGTTAACTAACCTCTGCTGAGCGCGGCCGTGCTGCAATGTTTAGAACAGAATTCGCTTTGCTTATCACCAACCTCAACCGTTGGCAATCCTTGCAACTTGATGGAGCTCGTTGAATAAGCGCTATTCAGACAAGTCTCGCGGGCCACGCACCGAAGACAGGCGTCCACCATCCCACGTGCAACAGCCTCACTGGCGGTTCCCCACAATCTCAACAGAGCACTATGGTAGTACCCACTCGAGCAACATACCGTCTGTGACCATTGGAGCAAAATTTCGTCGCCTTTCCGTCTGCGTCGATGAATGCCGACTTCCGGCATCCAGGAATGATGCAAAAATTCCGGCTTGGTGGCGGGCTCGTCCTCGCGTGACTGGGACGCTGCCCGTTGTCGCCGAACGCTTCTGCGCATCGTCGCCCACAGAAGTCGTGTGCTGCGAAAAAATAAGAAAATTTGATCACTTCGTGAGCCACGCAAGGGCGAAAACAGAGAGAGCACACGCACCTCGCCCATTTTCGATATAGACGGGCTTCACATTGCAGTTCTTTCGACCCCAGTATTAGTGTGGCTCCAAATCAGCGAGAGTCAGACATGTTGCCCAACCTGGCACAGGCGCGATCGTGATCTTGGGCTACTTGCCATGGCCAATCGGTGGGTGTTCCCACAAAAGGAAGAATACGAACCATCTGGATCTTGCCAGACAGTCCTTGTGCAACCTGGATACTGACACCGCGTATTTGCACTTCGATGGGTGTCAGAGCACATGGTTACAGGTGCGCAAAGCAAATGTGTGGTTTTCGGCGATCGAACCCCTCTCCCTCGCATCACGTGGACTATTCTCACACAGTACAAACCACCAGACATCGATCTGTATCGCTACTCAGTTTCTTCGATGACCTTGCAGGCGCTCCCTCAGACGCATGAGCGCTTTACCGAGCTCATTGCGACCCCGACCGTCGCTCCCAATCCCCCAGAACCAGTCAATCTGCGGTCGCGCTTTGAGCCTGGAAGGTCAGGCTAGGAGCCGGGCACGTACTGGGCTATCCTCTATGAGCGGGCGAGAGCCGGTGTCTCTCAACATGTGACGGAGGGAGCGGTGCTGCGAAAACTTCTTTTCCAGCACCTTGTCCATTATGGCGACATTGACGTCCAGCCAGTCGGCGCGCTGCCGATGTGCTGCTTCTTTGCCTCTTGTTGGGCCATGCGGGCAGTAGGCAGCCCCCGGACATGCTCTGCGAGTACGGGATCTGTATCCATGAACTTAAACGCTTGAAAACTGCGAAAGTATCGTGTGATGATATGTCAGTCGCTTTCTATGGCGAAAAGCGTACGGTGCTCTGCGGTTGGATAGGTGAGGCTGTGATATTCTACGGGGTAGTCGGAGAAGCTCGTAAATCTGGTGACGTGGGACGAAGCAGCCAAGCATAAGTGGTGACAGCGGCAACGACGCTAGTGACGGTTTCGCTGACTCGTAGTAGGGTTTATGGGAATCGTAGAAGTAGATAGGTTCCTCCGAGGGACGCATTGTCCCAGTAGCTTGTACATTGTGGTGCGCAGGTTCCGCATTAGAGAAAGTAGGAAATACGAGATAGATGTTTTGAAAGAAAGAGGCCATGGCTTTGTGCGTGTTGTCTGCGCCCCTTGGCCCTTGGAATTGTCAATCACGTGGATCTAGATAAGCGAGAAATCAGGCCTAATCAGGCCCCGATTGTCGGCTCAGCCAACGCCGCTCAACTCACTCGTAAGGGCCGTGGCAGGATACTACTGTACCTTTCCTTTCTGGTTCTCTTTCTTCAGAAAGCGAACGTGAAAGAAGACCTGTGAAACGGAGGCGCAGAACTGTCAGCGAGCCGACGCCGATGGACATCGATGGTGAGGCCGGTGAGGAAGGAAGCCGATCTAGGTGTTCATTATGTAGTGACGGTACTGTATTCCCTCCTCTTTCGATCTTACTGCAAGGGCCTCTGGTTTGACATTGGCACATTTGGTGCCTCAGAAATAATCTCCAGATCTCATCCAGATACCTCGCCAATACCTTTCTACCACCGTGGCGAGCCCTTTTTCGAGTACGCGGTACTCTTCCCCTCATGCTCACGGGAAGCCTTATCCTACTTATGAATATGTGTCCAGGTTTACGAACTTCTCTCTGCACGCTGTGGAGTATGACGGAAAGATCTATGCCACCGCCGAACATCGTGCGTAGTGGGGCTACGCTATCCGGGAGTAATGACGACCCTCCAAGCAGTCTTTCAAGCGTTCAAGTTCATGAACACTGATCCAGAGCTAGCCGAACTTGTACGAACTCAGCCGAGTGCGCGTGGTGCGCGCACGGAAGCAGGGTGTCAACGCGCCCGCCAGCGACCAGACTGGTTCGATGTGAACGTCGAAGTGATGGACACCGTACTCCGCGCAAAGTTCACGCAGCACGAGGAACTTCGAGAGAAGCTGCTCGGAACAGGAAATCGAGAGCTTATCGAAGATAGTCCCGTGCGCTGCCCGGTGCTGTCTGTGCGATTCCTGGGAGACTGAACTAAAATTAGGACGACGTGTTTTGGGGAATTGGAAGGGATGGTCAGGGGCGTAATGAGCTTGGGAAAGCGTTGATGCGTCTGCGAGGGCGACTTCGAGAGTGCGTGCAGTGTTCGCACAGGATCCAGTCCTCTGTTCCGGTCACACCATAGGACCTCTCCTACTACCAACACTACAAATCTCGGTGTCGGTATGTGCCGGGCCCTATCTTGTATGAGGTGGTAGCCTAACTCCAGGGATCTTATCTGGAACATAAACTACCTGTACGGTATCTATGCAATATTCTGAACTGACCTTCCATTCGGGACATTTCATGAGGGTCGAGCTGAATTCATGGCGAACTAGCTATGAAATCGTCCTTAGATAGACCGAATGCCTGCGACTGCAGCTCCAAACGGGGTATCCGCGGCAGTGATGGCACCCTATATCCACGAATCTCACGGGTCGTGGCTTTCTTCTGTTCAGTCCCCGGGAGCTTCAGGCATCGGTTTCGATGGACATGTTTGGTACGTCTCTGCCCAGCAACCTGATGATGATGGTAGGTATTTGGGGTGTTTACCGAACCAAGGGACGGAATAATGCCCATTCCGGGGGTGCCAACCCACGTGCGACGTAGTAACGCTTGGCGTGCTGCGATTTGTAAAGGGACGTCCTTGTGCCCACGTGTAGATACCTGGTTCGGTCGGGTCTACTAGGGTCGAATCGGTGGTACAGGTGGTACAGCCGACTGTACATGGAACGGTTTCCAGAGCATTCGGCGTTGCGATATGTTTGTAGCCGTCTCCAGCAGGAGACCAGCGGTGCGATTGATGGAAAACATCCTCAGATACATAATAAAGTAAGCATGATGCATGTTGAACATTGAACGTGAACGTTGAACCCTCGTAGTCTCTCATCCATGCGTGGCTTGTGAATATGCGTGTCAGCCCATAGAGGGTAATCGATAATCATCGGCTCCTCCGCAACTTTAAGTAAGCAGTGAGCACGTTCGGGCCGGGCCGGGTAGATCCGGAGTGAGGTATTTCATCAACGTTCCGTCGCGGGCGGACACGGACACAGACCATCTCCTCTACATCCATCATCACCTCGTTGAACATGACCACCTCCCTTGACCAGCTCAAGCAGACAGGGACAGTCGTCGTCTCTGACTCTGGCGATTTTGAATGTGGGCTTTGGTGCCTTTCGGAGTTTCTTCATGTGCTGAATGTTCACTAAATAGCCATTGATGTCTACAAACCTCAGGCAAGCTCATAATGACCGACGTTATCGCATCGCAGTTGGGATTTAGACAGCCATAGGATGCAACGACAAATCCGTCGCTGCTACTTGCTGCGGCGAACAAACCCGCATACGCCCGCCTTATTGATATCGCCATCACGTACGGCAAGGGGAAGGGCCACACCATCGAAGAACAGGTAGATGCTGCTTCCGACCGCCTGGTGCGTTTTTGGCGACGATTTTCCCGTGATTCCCACTTACGTGGAATCGTAGCTCGTCGAATTTGGTAAAGAGATTCTTACCATCATTCCTGGTCGTGTCTCTACCGAAGTCGACGCCCGTCTCTCCTTTGACAAGGAGGCAACCAAAGCCAAGGCCAGACATCTTATTTCACTCTACGAGTCTATCGGAATCAAGAGAGAACGTGTGCTCATCAAAATCGCATCGACCTGGGAAGGCATCCAAGCCGCGCGCGAGCTCGAGCGTGACGAGGGCATTCATTGTAACCTTACCCTCCTCTTTGGCTTCGCTCAGGCGGTTGCCTGTGCGGAGGCCGGCGTGACTCTGATTTCACCATTTGTCGGCCGAGTGCGTCATCCCCCTCTGGAGCCTCCGTCATCTTACATAAGGTGGCTGTCCATCCTTTCCTTCACCCTTCACCTTTACAACAGATCCTCGATTGGTATAAGAAGTCAACCGGGAAGACCTATGAAGGGGATGAGGACCCAGGTGTCCAATCAGTCAAGCGCATCTTCAATTACTACAAACAGCATGGCTACAAGACCATCGTCATGGGTGCATCATTCCGTAACGTCAGCATCAATTTTCAATTCACACCGCCTTACCCCGCGTATCGTTACTGATCTCCCACCTGTCTCCTGTAGGTCGGCGAGATCAAGGCGCTCGCAGGCGTGGACTTCCTCACCATCGCGCCTGCGCTCCTCGAGGAGCTGAGGAACAGTACTGCCCCCGTCCCCAGGAGGCTCGACGCACATGCCGCCGCGCAGGCCGAGCAATTGCAGAAAGTTACCTATGTTGACAATGAGCCAGAATTCCGCTGGGAGCTTCTTCAAGACCAGATGGCTTTCGACAAGCTCCACGAGGGTATCAAGAAGTTTGCTGAGGATGGCGCGACCCTCAAGAGCGTGCTCCGCAAGAAAATCCAGGCCTGATGTGTTGGTCCGTTGTTATTCTTAGTGTATGAAACGAGAAGTGCAGAGATATAGTGACAGTTTCAAAAAATGAGCAGGGCTACTTATGTTCTCAGCGAAATGGACGGATTCTTTTGTTGTCCCGGAATCCGTGCTATGACCGATTTGGCTTCTCATTCAGGCGATGCGCCTCGTCGAGATAGACTCCAAACTGCGGACAGGTATTTATTGAGTGTGGACCAACAAGTAAACTAATAATGAAAGGGCAAAAGGGGGTAACTCGCGTACTCCAAAAGCTAACATCAAGCTGTGGCAGCTGGTGCTGGCGGGTGTGCACGTTGGTGGACATCTCTCCACTGCTCGAAACCCTTGAACGGTACCTCACCACACAAGTTGCGCGTGATGCTATGCAGTTCGTCCAGCAGCTGAACATATCGACCACAATAAGTGGGTATCCTTATCGCGGGGTGAACGTGGCGCGTACCTCCGTGATATGAAGTACATCGATCGCCGCTGTCGCGTAGAACAAGTAATCCAGCGAGCGCAGTTGCTCTACGCGGTCAACGGTAGTGGTCGATGGACTGGCCTCAGCCGCTGCATCGTGATAAAGCAGTCGATCGAGCAGGCTCTGCGGAAGCACGGTGTGCATTGGCTCTCCAGTATGGAGCGACTGAGCCACGAGCGAGAACACGGAGAGAACGTCCGAGATCTGGGTGGAAAAAAAGCCAACGCCTTAACGGTGTGCAAAGTCATAATCCGTCAAAGGAGAACACGGACGAAGTTTGGGTTGACGACTTTGGTATGATGCAAGAAATCCGATCGCCACTTGTTGTCGAGCTCCAAGAGCGCACTTGCTAGCTGTTTTCGGAATCATCATCACAGGTGCCCGCCCGACTGAGGGCTGCTGGACTGACCTGTGCGAACACGGAAACCATTTCTTGCTGTATATCGATCAATTTGTCGTATTCCTCGTACGGCCAATGGCCGCGCACATTCCCTTCCCATCTTGCATAACTCGCTGTCTCTTTCAGATTTCGAAGTTGTAGCGTGACCACAGACAAGTCAGAGCGGAACGAAGTGGCCTTTGGTGACAGACCAGACTTCATTTCTTTCGAGAGGGGGTATCCATAATCCAAGCGGACATAAGCGACGCATATATGTGGGACAACGAGGTCAGGGTCTTGGCGCAACCGACTCGCACCGCTTTGCGAGCAGATTTGGCAGGGAATAGCATCACAATAAAGGACGCAGCGCAACCTGGCTTCGCGTTGGTGGGAATAACGCAGAACATTTACTGACGACATACCGATCATGACTAGCGTCCAGCGCTTCCAAGCGACCGGCCAACCAATTCCAACATTGGAAATGACTGGCAGGTGACCATCGACCCAGGAGTATCCTACGATGAGGGCAACCGTAGACTGGGGGATACTAGGATTCAGAAATCTAACGGGAAAAGACCACCACATACTGCCATGAGAATGACACCCTGGAGGTACTGCTGAGGGGCGAAAAGCCGGATGAACATGATAGGCACAATGAAGACACCGACGCTTGCCGCCGACCCGTACGCATTTCCACGGGAATGGGCATTCCCTGAATGAACGCCCTTCAAGTTGAGCGTGAGCGAGAGGGGAGAGGCGGGAAAACCACCCACCGATGTACCAGACTAGGAGTCCAACGATGAGACCAATAAACGTACCAGTAAGCCGGATGACGTAGCTATTCCATTTCATGGTCAAAGAAGGGAAAGACGAGAAAAGAGAGCCACCGACTTATACAACTGGTCGCCGGCATATATCAGCAACGTTGTCTGGGCCATGACAAGTGCCCTACAACGCGCTCAGGGTTGTAGTAAAATACGACTTGGGTGTGTCATACCAGATACCCTTCTGTACATAATAAAATTCTGCGAGGAATGTCACTGACAGACAAGTGAGGGCGTATAATGGAACGTACGTGCGGTCGTCTTGATTACTGCTGGCACCCAAAGAGCGATTGTAATGAATACATATCTGAAAACAAACTAGGGAGTCCTAGATAAGCTCCTGGTTGCTGGGTTGGTGAACGAGATATACAAGAGCCTCTGGCGTTTTCGTCCATTGGTAAATGCCGTGTAGGCCATTCATCATCTTTTGCATGACATTCGTTGGGGGACGGCTATCAGGATCACGCCCTGGGAATGTAGGAGTTGAATAAAAAGTCCGCGATTGGCTTCACTGATACTGACTGAATTTCCCTTCCTCTCCTTCTGGGATGACCTCTTTGATCTCTTGGGTTTCCCCATAAGCACGCGAGTCGCCCTCGATCGCTTTTTCTACGAAAAAAGCATGCGCGAGTTGGCGCAAGCCCTTCGGGGCCCACAACCTATTATTTCTGCGCTTGCTGGTGATTTCCAGGACAGTCTCCACGACTGTTAGAATGGCTTCGGAGACAACAACCATCGATGCGCTGAAAACATAGCATACATATAGACCGCGCAGTGGTGCAGCGGCCTTGCCCAGGTGCGGCTCAAACGGCTCGAGGAGACGCAGACGTCCGGTCTCCTTGAATTCGGCCAACGCACCACGGAGGCGCTCAGCTGCGGAATCCAACCTCTGTCCCTGCTCCGCGAGTGCATCTGCGGTGCTGTGCCAGCTCCAGCGGGTGGTATTCACAAGACTGATTGTATCGCTGACCGCGGTGAGTGCGTTGGACGTAGAAAAACGGAGTTCGGACGTGGCCTCGCGAAGCAAGGGCAAGATATCTACAAGACGGAGAGAATGCTGGCGTTCACTCGCCTCGTTGTGTCGATACATGTGCTGCACAAGGAATGTATCCGTCAACCCTGTGCTCTGCGAGAGGCTCTCCATGGGCTCAGAGTCTACCGCCGCCGAAGCAAAGTCATTGCGACCAATGTACTTCACGAAGCTCATCAGGCCATCTAGAAGAAGTGAGGATCTGGAATAAATGGACAAAAGCATCACGCACTCATACGCGAGATGACACAAACAACGGTTCTTCAAGTCGCCTTGCATCGCCACCGTTCCAACGGCCCCAACTAAATTCTGCATTTATGAATTTGCCCTGCTGCGTCACTTCGGATGAACCATGGTTAGGTCTAATTAATGACAAAATAAGCCCAACAACATACGTCCTTGATGAATCGTGAACATTGACACTCTAGCCGCACGCAATTGCATGGCCTTCGGGGTCCCGGGGTAATTGATCCCGGGACTGAAATAAGTAGATCCTCTTGTGCGTCAACTAGAAATTTTATCTGGCTGAGAAGCATGGTGACGGTTTCCAGGAATTCATGATGGGCTGTTCGAGGGAAAACAAAGATTGTGACCACAATCCCAATCGCCACATAACTCGAAATAGGGATCAGTAGGCCGTTAAGGAGTTTAAATTGGGTAAAGGGAAAAAGGGGCCAATGGACTGTAGAAGTAGAAGGGTTAGCAAATGGTGGGCGGATGTGAGGGTGACGCACACAGTATATATCAATCGCAATAGTTCCAAAAATGCTCATAAAAACAAGTTGCTTGTAGTAAGCACGAATCATAGCGAAGATAAACGCCCCGATTCCAAGGAAGACACCGAAGACGGCTGATGACCTAGGACCAGTGGTGAATACGGATACCAGACCATCGGGTTAATAACCGACCGGATGTCGAGGAAGTCTCCTTGGAATATCTCTAGTTTAAACACTTGGTCTGGGTTTGCCGAGCCAGCAGCACTTTACATAGTGAGATAAACTTGTCATCAACAAAGGAAGTATGGGTAAATGTACGTTTCCTTTGCCTGCTGCAGGGATGACTTGAGGAGGACCTGATCACGGACCGCCGTGGCGGCTCTCATAGCAGCTGAACCGATGCCCCATCCAAGCAGTACACCGATCAGCAACGTCGATACGACCTAGTTTATACGCGGTCATGATGGCTATGGAGGGGGTAAGGCCTCACTTACAAAAAGGAAAAACTGCACGGGAAATGAAGGTGGTAAAAAAAACGATGTTAGAAAAGCAAAGAACGCCCTGTAAGAGTTGAGAGGGTCAGCATTCGGTTTCAATTACCAAAAAATGATGTGCGCTATATGCGAAGAAAGGATCATCGCATGGGACGGCCACGAGCTCTTAGCGATCTAAGCGCTCTGAGCCACGGACTGTGGGAAAGTTCTCATCCATTTGCAAGGACTACGAGATGATTGCAAGGTGTGCAGATGAATTCACGGAGATTGTCCAGCAATCTCCCCAGAGAGTTCATGACACGCACGCATTGCCCATTGTACTCAGGGATTTTTGAGGTAGGATGAGAACAAATGCCGCCCAAGATCCTAACCAGCACCGTAAGAGCACCTTACGGCTCTGTTTAGACCGAATGTTCGAAGCAACCCATGGGGAAGGTGGTCAAGGAACGACTTGGGCTGGGATGTCGATGCCGGTAAGGAAGTGAGATGGGTGGAATCTGGAGACCTCGGGGCCTCAGAAGACGGCGACTTTGGCTTGGACGCCATGGTAAAGGGAGGAAAAGGTGCTTGGTTCCTTTGGTGCTCGCCGCATTGATGGTTTATATTTGCCGTCGCGAGCCACCTTCCCATCAACGCCAACCGAGCCGCTTCTTTCCTCTCTTTCTCCACCCACCCGTTTCCACAACACAAGTGGATCGCACGACTTCCTATATACGTACACGAACGCCCTTGTCATAAGACTCAATCACCCAAAACGCATCCAGAAGAAAGGAAAACGCAACAAGCATGCATGCTTGACTTGAATAGCGTCGGCAACACCCGCGAACCGGCACCCGAACACTACCCGAACCCGATCGCGTGTCGACGGATCGTTGCGATGTCACCTCAGAGTCGCCTTTCTTTGGTTGATCCGCATCCGCGACCTTTGGGCCTCGCGTCTTGCGCACGTGCTACGTATGTTCTAGGCACCATCAGTGTCATGCGATTGCAAAGGTGGAATATATGTAGTCATAATGCGACGACCTTCTTGGGTCAAACTGGTCTGTCTCCATAGTACGCGGGCAGCGGGCCACGCTAATCCGAGGTAAAAGATCATACAGTCGAACAAACGCATATTCAGATGTGATATTCATGGTAGCACAGTCTGGGCACGATTGTGCTGAGCTTCAGTAAACATAGACGAAGATCGATGGCATCCCGCGACGGATTAAGTCCGTCACGCGTCAGGATTGGTAACTGTTCGCGCGCATTAGCCTGTAGATGAGCTGAGCACGGTCAAATTTTCGAGATGGTGGTGTTGTCCATTCGGAGAGGACCAGGAGCACGCGCCATCGCTGGTCATATGGCGATGTACTTGTCCATACACTCACACGGGTGTTGGATACGACTAGTAACGGAGACCGATTGGTTTCCACCCCGGTCATAAACTGAACACTCATCCCAGCAGTTTTTGAACAACAACCGTCCGCCCTGCGCTCCCAGGTAGCGGAGGTGGAGGGCCTCCCAACAAAACGAGCATAAGACCTCGCTGGAAGACCTCGCTAGAGGCACAGCTACCACACACCAGGCAGTGGCACCAGCACGTGCAGCTCGGACGACACGATGGTAACATGGATAGGAGGTAGTTATTGCAGGCAGGACCCTGACCCTGAGGAAAACGCATATACTGGCTCGATTAATGACCTCCTAGGAAGGGGGCTACTCAATGGGGATAGTGAGGATGGTGGAGGCGAAGATGGTGGAGGCGAGGACGGGGGTGTGTCGAATATCTCGATGACCTCGTTGTCGCTGTAGTTGTCAGAAGGGGCAGGGGTCCTGACAACTTCGTAGATTGCGTTGGATTCGTCGTGTACCCAGTGGCCGAGTTCATCGTCTTCAGAGTCGCCGTCCTCTTGCCCGCTCGTCGTAAACATCTGTGACAAGTCCTGCTGTTCGTCTTCTTCATCGCTTGATCCCAGAACCTCTATCACTTCGTCGTCATTCCCGTCTTCCTCCACATCGTCCTCCAGCTGCGCGAGGTCTTTGCTAAAGTCTTCGTCGATGGGGCCGAACTCCTCCCGCACCTGCCTCTCCGCCTCGAGAAACTCGTTGAGATCATCCTCGTCGTCAGAGTCAAGTTCACATAATGGCCTGACGCGCCTCAGTTGCGCCCCCAACCGTTGAGCCTCCAACTGGTTCGGGACGCACACACTTCTGTGGGAGAATGCATCGATCTCGTCAAAGTCCTCTTCGTCTTCGCTCTGCACGCCGCCGGCCTCGCTGCTTGCATTGTTGCTGGGCTCGTCCGGTATGGAAATGTCGCCAAAGTTCACCGGTGTGTGAAAGTTGCGCATGACGCCGCGGTCTTTGAGGATCTTCCCCTCCCGCAGGTCGATAATGTCGTCCTCGTCGAGAGGACGGGCATAGCGCTCCGCAAGTTGTGACCAAGCATCCCGCAGGCGCATCGTGCTTTCAAACCGGGCCTGATAGAAGTCCACAGTACTGTCATCCCGCGAAGGTGTCGAGGGAAGGGAACTTGACGACGGGGTACTTGACAGACGTTGACGCTTGGACGGCGAGGGAAGTTCATGAGGATAATTTGGGGGTCGGGTGACATGGCGCGGGCCCGGAGATGACGCGGGATGCGCCAGAAAGACATGTCGCCTCTCCGTCCGGTGCGGGCTTTTAGTGGACATCGAGAATCTAAGCAGCGGGTCGGGCTGGTAGCTGCAGCCTGATCATGTTGTCCGAACACCCGAACAATCGAACAACACGTGATCGGTAAATTATTTTATTGCAACGGCCACAACCGCGAGCCACCGGCGGCGATTCACAAAAGCAAAGGGCGCGTCGGAGCAGTACGATGACTTCCTCTCATAAACAGGGAAGCTGCATCGTTCTAAGGAACAGCCGGCTGTGGATACGAATTCGGAGATCATACAACGCAAAGACAAGGAGCTAAGCCGGAAAGAACAACTCAAGGAACTGATCTTCTATGTACTGTCCCGGTCTTACCCGCCAGTTGCTTGCATAGTCTCACTCGAGGGCGTCGAGTAAGAAGAGGAAGAGCTTAGATAAATATATCGTGCGTACGCTGTATCTGTACTATCGAAAAGCCAACAGCTCATGCCAGTGTTCAAGAGAAAATACTTAAGATGGAAAAACGGCGAGGTAAC